>VDFB02154234.1:0-28120 GCA_007258455.2 Sequoia sempervirens | reverse complement strand
CCTCGAGATACACACACTTAAGATTCTGATCTTCTACTAGGGTTTGATATTTATTCCCTCCTGCATGCCATCAAATCATTGAACAACAAAATCACTTATCCAGAGTCAGGGACTTTTCTATTTTTGTCTTATTGAAAATATAGGGTTTTATTCACATTTAATTCATCTCCTATGTATCGGATCATGATCTAATTCCCCACTGCCTACATGTCTATGTCAATGATCTGAGAAAAAAATCACCAATAAAATTGGTAGCTAGAACAATTGGGCCAATTGAATTCACTCCCTAAGTCGGTCTGCAATTGAAACCCTCATTCACATTGTTGTAGTTGTTGAGGATTCTCAATTTCAACTCGAGTCATTGATATGCTACTTTTCACGCCACGATCCATTGATCCACATTCAATATCCATCCTTTTAAAACATGATCATCAAGTGAAAGATCTACTTTGATAATTATCGTCGATCTCCACCATATGAAGCTCATCGAGCATGGGGTCTACCAAGACACACATCACAAGCCTGCTACCATGCTGAGTTAGATGTAAACTCACTGAATATTCAGTAGGCTAGTGGGCTAGCACCATTTTTTGCCTATGTTAGCACCGTGCAATTCACAACGAAGCTATGAATTGCCATATTGATTAATTATCTGCTGCCACCTATCTACACATCGCCATTCCTTCTTGTCACTTTCCTCTTTATTTGGTCCCACCATACATTGTAAACATCATCCGATCTTGCTTTGCTTAATCTCCAATGTTGCCTACTATCCTGTAGGGCTTTTACGAGGAAGGACTATATTTGCAACAGGCTAGCGAGCAGGCCATTAGATCTTCAAGCCTCAACCATAGTCGTTGATTATGATCAAAGAAAATATTAAATTTGAAACATATGAAGTATTGTAGTTTCAAAATATTTACCGAACAATAGATGCTAGGAAGAGCGGTCGGTCCATAAACAAACCCAAGGGCTTAAGTTATAACTTAAGCAACTAACAACTACTGATAAGCAGAAAATGATAGAATATAAAGTTTGTTCAAAGTCATGATTACAAACCCGAAGCATGTCTGAGATTACACCATTCACTAGTAAAATTTGGGAAATAAATAACTACGTGACTAAAATTTTTAGTCACGTGACTAAAAATTCTAGTCACATGACTAAAAATTCTAGTCACGTGACTAAAAATTCTAGTCACATGACTAAAAATAGTAGAATTTGACAAATGAATGACTAATTTGATCATCACAAGTGACTAATTTGGTCATCGGGTAAAATCACAACTAAATAATTGGTCAGACAAATAAAAATGACTAAATAAATGACTATTACTTCTCTATTATTTTTTCTTTCGAATTTGAGCATAATCCATAGAGCTTAAGCCCCCCTCATGGGACCCCTACCTAAGTGGGTCATTTGGGTTCCTAAGTTGCTTAGTGCACCAAAAATATCTATTTGCGTGGAAGGAATTGCCTCTCAATGTAGTCTTAAGGCCTTCACATATTTAATAAAAAAAATTAACATTTACATTCTTTAACTTTTATTACTCATTATGTTAATGAATCATTGATGTTTTTAACTATGATTTAAAGCCAAATTGATTTTGTTGTTGTGTTAGCATGTCAAATGTATCAAAGAGCAATTTTGGTCTATTTCACTAATAAAATATGATTGAAACAATCCAATTGTATTTTGAGGGCTATCTTTCATTTCAAAACACAAATAAAGATGACTAAATAATTAGTGACACAAATAAAAATGACTAAATAATTGGTCACATAAATAAAAATTAGACAATATGATATTATAGTGGTTAATTAAAAAAAATTGAATTGCAGGAATGGATTGTATTATAATATAATATAATATAATATATATAATATTATAATATTATATTATTATTTAATATTAGTATTTAATATACTATTAATATATTATATTATTATTATATATATTATTATATACTAATATTATATAATATAAATATAATATTATAATATATTTAAAAGCAAAAGATTTAATTTAGAAATCAAAATCAAATGAAGTAAAGAAGTGGGCAAGTGGGTGATGGTATTTGATTTTTCTAATAAAAATCATAAAAATGTACCTATTTTCTTTAATACAATGTGAAAAATCAACCATTTGGCCTAGGGTAATGAAAAAACCCTAAATAAAAAAGAAATCAAGCCCTAATCTCATTCCATTTTTCATTTGGAGAAGAAACTGAGCACCACCATGCCTTGGTAGGGTTTGAGAGTCCAATGGTGACTCATTCTACTGTTTCTGATGATTTTCTTGAAAAGAATCCTACAAGGTAAGTCTTTGGTTTTGAAACTAAAAATTATTCTCCATTTTGAAGCATTTTATCGAGATCACTTGGTCGCAGCTGAGTATTTTTCTACTGTATTTCCTTTGGTTACCATTTGTTGATATCTCTCCTCTTTGTTTCACCGCCATTGGAGTATCTTTGAGGCTCATTTTTGAAGACTTTGGAGGGTGTCTCCTTTACAAAAATCTTGTGTAAGTTTCATTATTCTTCTCTTAAATTTCTATGAGAATAGGTTCGATTCAAGCTCAGGAGAGGCAATATGATAAAAACCCTTATATCTCCCTATGCAAATCTTGATGGGTTACTTTCTTTCTACAGAAAATGTAAAATTTTGCACTCTCAACTTCTATTTTTATTATTTTGAGGGCTTTATGTGTTCTAATGGCCGTGACCTTCATAGCATTCTAGGCATTTTTCTTTCTATTCATTTTCTCTTCCTCATGGCTATGTGGTAGAGACCCAATACTCAATAAAAAAACTTTTGTATACTTGACGTTTCCACAAAGGAAACTCCAGAAATTTACATATTATAAAGAGAAAATACTCCATTGTGAACCAAAAATATACTATTTATATATAAATGGCATGCCTTGAAATTATTTCTTTAATTTTCTTTTATGCTCTTCATCCAAGTAAAGTGTCTGATTGTGAATGGGATGAATGACAGATTGGATAGGAGTAGCCAGACACAAATTCCTTTGAATGCTTCTTTAAATAAGCCTCTAATTTTTGTACATCCTCTCTATGAAAAATATCCAAGAGAGCACCTTCATAACTAAGAGAGTTATTATATTTATTGGAAATCTTGATTTTAATAGAGGGTTTTGTTTTAGCTTCTTTCCACTTAATATCACAACTTTTGGCATTTTCATAGAATTTGATCTTTTGTAAAATATTTTTCTAATTCTGGCTTGTATACATGATGACAGTTTCAATCAATGAAACTACCACAACTTTAATCCCAAGTTGGATTTGAATATTGACAACTTCTTTTCCAAAGAGGTAATAACCCCATCACTATTAAAATTAGGGGGAAAATCTAACTTTATTTTTCTTTTGAACATTTTTTTTGTTTTTAAGAAAAAAAACTTAAAGACTTGCTTTGTAAATATTGTGCACATGATGGCTCCATGTGGAAACTTTCCTTCCCTTGGAGGAATGTCTCTTGATAATATACATTTAAGTTTTTTTGAAGTTTTTAGTTTTTCTTAAATAATTTTATTACAATAGAATTTTTTTAGTTATCAACTGGAATTTGATGGTCATCCCAAAATTTCATATGAAAATTTTATAACAGTTTGGTCATTTAAATGCCTATCAAGAAAATTGTTTAATTTATGAATTTTTATATATAATCTTTTATAAATGCAATATCTTGAAAAATAAAAAAACAATGATAATTATTAGTAATAAATATAAAAATCTACTGTTATAATTAAGAAATAACAAAATTTTATAAGTTCATATTAAAAAGAAATCTTGTTAAATATATTCTAAAAGTTAAAAATAATTATATTCTATTTTGAAAAGATTCTAAATTAATATATATTTTTATAATAATATTATAAATCACATATATTAATATAAAAAATGATAACTATTATAAAAATGTCAAAATTTCTAAATTCATATTAGAAAGTATTCAAAAAAGTTATATTCTATTCTAAACTAATTTATCTTTTTATAATAAAAGTTATAAAATGATATATATTATAAATTAAAATACTATATTATATTTTTTTTATAATAATTTTTTACGTTTTAATAAAAATATAGCAAGTCAAACTATACAATCTAATAAATCTTATAGTTGTAATATACTGTCTAAAATTGAAAAAGGAGACATTCTAATATTTTTTTTAGTTTTTCTTAAAATAATTTTATTACTAACTTAATTTTTTGAAGCAACCTTTCTTTTTTAGTTTTTCTTTTTCATTAGAAAAGAAAAACTAAGAAAGAAAGAGTGTTTTTATATCTAAATTAGTAATTGTTAAATTATAAATTAGAATTTAATTTAATTTTAGAATGAAATTTAAGATTTCTATATATCGTGGTGATTTGATTTAAAGAATAATACAATAATTGAATCCAAAATAGAAAAAGTAGATATTATTTCTTTTGCAAATACATTTCTTTTGCAATATCATTAATTCTATACATTTTTTATTTATTAGACTTACTCGGATAAGCTAGTAATATATTTAAGATATTACTATGATATTTATTCTTTTGCAATATCATTAATTCTATGCATTTTTATTTATTAGACTTACTATAATGCTTATGGGTATCTGCATTTAAGATATTCATTGTTTATTGCTATTTAGTAATATGTTTATGGACAATGTAGAGCAAAGAGATATTGCTTTCATAAGGTAGTAATATTTAAGATATTACTCTGATATTAATTCTTTTGCAAATGCATTTTTTTTGTAATATCATTAATTCTATGCATTTTTATTTATTAGACTTACTCTAATGCTTATGGGTATTTGCTTTTAAGATATTTGTTGTTTATGCTACCTAGTAATATGTTTTTTTTAAAATTGTGGACAGGTACAAAGCAAGGAGAAAATGCAAAACTAGTGCCTTACTAGATGCATTTACTGCCCATCTCATGTGCAATAGTAGTATCACTGAATACATGCATTCACACCATTTAGTTTTAGTTTTTTTCAATTTTAAAAGTATAATAAATCAGCAGTTTGCATATTGAAAAAGATTTTGTATTCAAAATTCTATATATAGAGTTCTTTGTAACATATTTTATATACAATTTGAATATATAGAGAATTGTTTTCCAATGTTATTTCAATCCCAAATTTTTTGATGTTTTAATAACATAAGAGCTTTAAAGTTTTATATCTTACAACATAATTTTCTCTTGGTTTGCAATTTCATAGACTAGTTATTGTAACAGTATTCTCTAAACATAAGAGTTTACACAGACATCTGAAAGCATTAGTTCATAAATGACTAAATAAATGATTAACATGACTAAATAAATGACTAAACCATGACTAAATAAATGACTATAATGACTACCATGACTAAATAAATGACTACCATGACTAAATAAAATGCCTACTATGACTAAATAAATGACTACCATGACTAAATAAATGACCAATTAACAAAAATCAATGACTAAATACATGACTAAATATATGACTAAATTAATGACTAAATAAATCACTACCATGACTAAATACATGACCAGTTAACAACAATCAATGACTAAATTAAAGACTAAATCAAAGACTAAATCAATGACCAAATCAATGACTAAATCAATGACTAGATAAATGACTAAAATAGTTTAGTCATAAATTTGGTCGTGTTATAAATGACTGGCAATAAACTACTAATGGTCACATGACCAAAATTAGTCATTTATATGCAACTTTTAGTTGTTTATTTAGTCATATATTGTTGTTTTTGTACTAGTGATTGAGTAGCTCTCAAGAAGCCCATATTAGATATGCACACTGAATTGATCTCAACCAATTGGAGGCCACCATTGCAATGTCATGACATCATTTGATGACAACAATGCAACTTTGTGAGCAATTATGCAACAATTGCACATACATGCTCCTTACTTCATCAATCTACACTTAGCTTCTTAGAGTCAGATCTACTACTTTCTAATCTCTCCCTTGACATTAATCTCACTTTTTGACATCGATGAGAACCAAATTGCCAACATTCTTTCCTAGTTAGAAGCTAACGTTAAATATAGGATGACTAAGAAATATTTTGAAACTTACCAAATAATTATTCACTTAATTCCTCCCAATATACTTAATAAGATTGGGATTAGAACTTTCAAACCTTAACAGAAGATTGGAAATTGAATCTTGATATGCTAATTTGCAAGTACAATCCCAATAAAGGTTAAATTATTGGCTCTTTCAACACCTTCACCTAGTTCCCAAATTGAACTAGAGATGGCTTATTTAGTCTTCACCAAGCTCTTGGCAATGTAGGTTCCAAACTATTTGGTTGACTATTTATGAGCCAAAGTTGGCACATTTCCCTAGTGCATTCTTTACAAAGGCTTTCCTATTGGTGCTATCTTATCCACTTTGGGTTCTAGGGATCCTCAATGCCAATTTTATGGTCAACAAGAGATCGTCAATCATTTTTTTAATTTTTATCCCAGAAACCAAGCTTCATAGAATTGGATTCATGATTCTTTCAATCCTTTTAACTTTGAACCTTTCTTATGGCATATGGCCATCTTTGGGGATTGATTGAAAATTCCCATCACGTTTACCTAGATTTGGCACAATTTTATGATGAAAAATATTTTTAGCATTTGGAACTTAGGCATTATTTTTGTTATATATTTTTGGTTGTTTTATTAATACTCACTCACTGCTCTATATTAAGGCTATAATATGTTCTAATGTTCTCATGTAGATTCAAGTGCAAGTGAACAATGTTACACTTGAAGTAGCACATTTGCACATGCTTCTTGATCATTAGGGAAATACCCTTTGCATAGTTATTAAGGTTCCATCAACTATAGTCTCTAGCGAGAGCCATTCTCTTCCTCGTGGTAATTGACATGGACACATCAAATCTACTTGTGGTGGTCAAGATGTTCACTTACAACCCCCCTACACAAAGATCCAAGGTCATGACTATTTGTGAGAAGTCCCAATTCCCATGCCCCCTCTCTTGCCTCTCCCTCTCATTCCACCTCTCACTAGAACTATAACCATGGGTTTGCTGAATGTCTAGATTCTAACAAGTTTCCTTGACTTGCTCTAATCATTTAACATTTTCATGACACAACCACGTGAGAATAAAGAAGAGGGTGGTGCTTCTAGGTAGGAGCCTCCCTAGATGACTTGGATCCTAATAAAATATAAGAAAAAATGAATGAGAGAGACCCCACCCCAAGTGATAGGAATCTCAATACTTGTGACTTTGACTTTATTTCCAAACTTAGCCTCGTTTCCCACTCTTTTGTTATTAATATATACTATCATTTCCTTTTAATGATAATATAAAATTCTTCTACTAGTAAAGAAAAACTAAACTGAATATAAGTGAGATTGATTGCGTAACTCAGTAAGGCATTTAAATTCTTGACATCAGTAAGATTAAATTATCTAAATTGAAAAAAGCATTCTCCTAATTAAAGTTTGTTGATTTGTATCGTCATTTTTGCACCCGTCGTCTTCAGCACACACCATTGTCTAAACATTGATGGCATGCCATCGTTTGTTAATTTGTCCCTTTTCTACTTTTCACATGGCACGGTTTATTGTGTGTCTAGTATAGTGGATGCATATTATGCTTTCCAGTGGGCTGGATAGTCAATGTCCAGTGAGGTGGGTAAAAATTACGTTGCCATTCATAGATCGTTTGCTCATGTACTGAATGAACGTTTCCCAAAAAGTTGTAAATCCATATCTTGACAGCATAAAAAGATGAATCTTATTTTGCCTTTCTGTTTCCTACGCGTGGTATTCACAGCTATCACAGAAAGCGAAGTCAATGGTATGAAGTGAACAAATCTTCAATTCGAATTTGATGGTCTTATCACGATTGGGGGCTTACTTTGATGATTGACAAAATGTTTACTGATATAGCGCATTGGTATATCGTTTACTGATGCAGTGCATGACAGAATGTTTTCGTGTGGTGAATGCATGTTGTCGCAATTGTATATCCATATCTTGACCGCATAAAAAGATGAATCTTCTTTTGTCTTGTTATTGTCTACGCTTGGTACTCACAGCTATCACAGAAAAAGAAGGGTTCGTCAATTATTTTGGTGCAAGTAAATGGTATGTAGTGAAGAAATCTTGCTTAGAATTTGCGCAGAAGATCCGAGAAATGGAAGGAATATTTTGTTTGTGTGGGAAATGACAAACTTTTGTGTTGTTGCCATTAAATGGACAGTCAATATATGAAGGCACACCATTCCTATTCCCATTGCATGGGGAGAATCGGTTAGGATGCGGCCACGTGAAAAGTAATGAATTCCGTCCCCACCCAGATATCCCAAATCTTTCTTTTGAAGTAGATTTTTTTGTTTTATTACAACATTTGTTCAAAGCAGTCAGATTTAAACGTTTTGATTTGTTTAGATGGTTCATATGAAATCACATTGATTGCTTTAGTAAAATCTGTTGTTTTAGTTTTGGTTCACTATTTCACTTGTCCCTTAAATCTTTTAACACTTAGTCATTTTGCCTGAAATCGACATTTTAAGTCAATTTCAAAACTATCATCAAGTCCCAATGGGGTTGTCACAACTCACCTTGGCTCTACAAAGCTTCTATCTTCCTAGCATTCATTTAGTATCTTCAAGAAATCATAAGTCTTTTCTTAAGAAACAATCTTACAATTGGTTCTCAAAACTCTTTAGGGAGTCGTCGAGGTTTTCAAAAGCTTGTGCCCTCCCGAAAAATCTCTTCTTTCAGAAGAAAGTTGTCAAAATTAGGAACAAAGCAGCCCTTTCACTTAGTTTAAGAATTAGTGTTGGGATCCGATGAGGTTCTCAAACCTTGTCGAGCCCTAACATCAAACCAAGAAATTTAAGTTCCAACTAAATCTTTTGAGTTTAAAAAGCATTTTATGAGTTGCAACAATTTTTCTCAAACATTGATGTGGTTCTCACAACCTTGTCAGTGTTTGATACATACCTTGGAACCTCTAATTCTCCTAGAGCTAACAAAAGAAGAAGAAAGAAATGAACAAAAAAGTGAAGGAAAGTGGAAAATAAATAAAGGAAGTGATAAAGCGAAGGCCAACTATGGTTTCAAAACTTGTGTTAGACTCCGACAAGGTTTCAAGAACCAACAAAGTTCTGACTCTCTTTTCCTAAAAAGCAAATTTGAAAGTTGGCGCCAACTAAAAAGCTACCTACAATACATTAATTGTTGTCAATTTTGAGGGAGATGAATTAATGTTGATGTATATGAAGGAAAAAACCACTAATGTAAGTCATTCTATGCATTTGCATAACAAAAATCAAGGGTTTCTAGAGCACAAAGAGGTAGAATTGTGGTAGATAGCTCGACCAAGGTGAAAGAAGAATTTTTCATTAATCCATTCTCAGAATATATTCAAATGAGTAAGTGCATACTCCCAACACTCTAGTAGTTACTCTTATTGCTCATATTGAGCGAGTTTCTAAAATTCTCAGGCATTAAGATCGGAAATCCTAGGTGACTCCCTCCCAATATTTTATTAGAACTAAAAATTTGGAATTTGAGTTGAAATTCAAGAAACATGAAGTATAAATATTTGGGGTATGAGCACCTATCTAGTTTAACTAGCACATTGTCAAAGATTGGCGATACTAGACTAGGGAACATAAATCTCAACAAATTCTGGGAAAGGGTAAATAAATAAGATAGGGCTTCAATTGCTTAGATACTGGTTGAAAGTGGCTTACTTGAAGTTGTTGCTTTCCCCATGGCCATGTAGTGCACAAACCTTGTCCTCAATTGTATAAACCATTATGACCCTCAAACTAGAGAAATGAGAATTGAGGACAATAATCTATTGATTACTCTAGATAGAGCCACCATTAGTGGTTGCTTTAGATTGCCTAAAAGGGAAGTTTATGCGAACTTTGACTTCACTGCATCATAATGTTGTTTTAGTGAGAAGCAATGATACTATAAAAATAACATTGCTAGGGAGTGGTTTGTTGTTCCTAATCTAAGGGAAAGTCCCAATTGCCCAAAAATTTACATAGGTCATATTTGGAAAATGAAATTTCAGATATCATCATATTGTTGCATAGATTGAACAACAATGTGAATTCCCATGAGTTTGAGGAATGGGTGGTTTTATTTGTACAAATCATTTGTGTTGGACAACAATACCTAATTGGGCAACTCTCATCAGTGATAGAATACATCACATAATATCAAATTTTTCTATCAATATGTTTTTCTACATGACTTCATACATCACATAATATCAAATTAAGATATATAGCTACTGCCCTAACCTATAGTTGGAAAGAAGCTATCACAAATTCAAGAGGGTGAGTGATGTATTCACCATGAGACTAGTCAAGGAATTGCAAGGATACCTAGGCCAAAGGATTTCTCCTAAATAGATTCAATTGATAAACAAGTATGGTAGTCATTTTATTCAATTCCAAAGGTTCACCTACATCAGAGTAGGGGGATATGATGGTCTTTCCCATAAGTTGCTTGAGTACGCAGAAGACAAGTCCATCCTTATTGAGATTTGTAGGAAAGTTGCAGAGGTAAACAAGAGATGTGCTAAGAGGAAGAAGGTTGGCATCCAATTGCCCATTGGTCTTGGATTTTATTCATGCAAGTCTAAATCAAATGCCCTCAACATTGAGAGGGATATTGTGAAATACATGTTTACTTATGACTTGAGGTTCCTGTTTGACAGTAAGAACTTTGTAAAAGAAAATTTGTCGCTTGGCTTTGGATTTCATCACATTCCTTATTTGGAAGATTATTGGGTTGACTACTCCAATGGCTATGGAGTTAGGAAAATTAATTAGATGAGGATGACTCTAAGACAAATTTTTACCTTCAGATTGGGCAGGAATATTAGTGATGTTGAAGATGATGAGGACAAGTTGGTGGACCCAATCTACACCATTCATATATAGATGTATCCCATGGTGCCTATCGGATGGAGTCTCAAAGAGCCTAAGAACTTGGAGACTAGAATAGCCATAGTCCTGAAAAGGGCTCAAATATGGCTTGCAAATAAAAAGGGTGAAGTTTCTAAGGCATGAACCAAGGGAGGACAAAGGACAAGAAGACAAAATAACCCCAGTCAAGTAGGGACATCCTCATCAACTATAGTGCCACCTCCCATATGACACATTTTTGTACCAGGGGGAATTGGGGATGTAGAACCTCTAGAAGGTAGAAAGATCCTTAAGAAAACATGCGGTGAGGGCTCACCCAAAGATAATGGAATGGAGGGGCAAGCAAAGAAATACAAAGAGAGAAAAGAAGCGAGTGTTTAAATGGTGAAAGTGTGGTTTTCATCAAAATGAATCAACAAGATGATGAACCACTAATCTTCCACCATTAAACATGTGATTATGTTGTGATAAGATGCAAATAACAATTAGAAATAAACCCTAAATGTTACAACAACTATGATGGGAGTTTTTAGAGCTTAAAATGATGTATACCTTACTGCAAGAAGCCTATTTTTAGGGCATAAAGGACTCATTCGCCTTTAGTGAAGAATGGGTCACTGTTAGGATTTCTAAAATTGAGATCTGGGTTATTTTCCTTGATGTCTGCACTCTTAGATCCCCAATTACCAACTCCTAAAAAACTTGTAATAAATTATGTAGCTTCAATCCTTTGTTCTTGCACTGTAAAGGTCAATCTTGAAACCTGACAACTTTTGTAATTTTGCTTCAAACTTCTTCTCCACTTTATCTTCAACTTGTAAATCTGCTAACACACACTCAAGGGGAGAAAAACTTGTTGATTATTATTGAATAGGGGTTTTTCTAAGTCAAATCCCTTCTAGGTAATTAAATTAAATGATGAAATATGGAAATTTAAGCATGAAACATGAAATATGCAATTGATGATACCTTGGATGTTGTCTTGGAATATAAATCTGCAAACTAACATGAAGTGGCCATGAAGAATGTAGATCTTGATACTTGAATAAGATGTGTAACAATTCTTGTAGGTAGATCTTCAATGCTACATCAACTATCTTAGCTCAACAACATGTATGAATGCATTAAACCCAAGTGACATGATGAAATGATCTTGAATTGCTACAATAAAACCTTGATAATCTGCCTTGAAATGCCTTTGAATTGCTCTTGCAAACTCTTGTTGACTCAAATGTGCTATAATGTATGAATGCTTGAAATTATAGGATTGCTTAGGATGAAACTATGTGAATTAACCCCTTATTTATACTAAATCTAGATATTAACCTTGAAATTCAAATAATTCAAGCTGACACCAAATCTAGAAATGAATATTATTAAAATCTAGCCATAATCAAATTCAAAAATGGGGTCCTTATTAAGGGAGGACCCATTCACCACCTAGGGTGAATGCGTCCTAGCACAAGTTTCTACAACCATACCTTTGAGGGGTGAAAGAACATCAAAAACCCATGTCAAATGTGCAAAGAAAGGGGATCCTATAGAGGGAGGACCCATTCACCACCTAGAGTGAATGGGTACTAGCACCAATTTCTAGGACCTTCATTTTTCCCAATTAAATGTTTTGTAATTTGATTGTTGGGTGTCGGGATGGATCCTTAGAAGGTGTCACAAATAAGGCTTAAATTTGAATTAAAGGGGATAATTAACTCTAATTAACCACAATTAATTAATGAGACCCTAGATAAATGTGAAAATGTGTTACAACAATTTACAACACCATAAATAGGGTATTGAAATGGATGAAAATATGGTGGGGGGCTCTCTTTCACTTTTAGGGTTTAAGACTTAAAAGGAGAGAAGATATTTTCAACCTTCCACTCAAGAACAAACCCTTGAGATTTTAATGCAAAGGAGATTGCAATCTAGCAAAGGGATGGATCTAGGGATTTAATGAGATATAATGAGGGGTTCACCACCAAGTGTAAAATTGGAAAAGATAATGCAATGGAAAACACAATGTGATATGCAAACAAATGTTAAATGACCTAAACGGATGAACAAACTGTAGTAAAAAGATCTGAAACTAGAAGTGTGCACCTGGAAGACTGAAGAGGGTAGAATGGAGGTCTAGATCACTAAAAAATCTACTATTGAAGTTGACTAGGAATCATACGCCAAGCTGAGCAAATCAATCCAATTTTTGGGAAACTACTCCAAAACGGGTTTCAGCCAAAAGGGTGTCCAAATTTGCAAAAATCCTAATAAGGCCTATACAGTGGGACTCATTTTCCAATAGTGGTGAATTAGTCCACTCCTGCTTTTCTAGAAATTTGGGATTGGATTTTGTGGCTCTTGGTCTGCTCTGCTCTTCCTTACTGGTTTTAAGATCTGAAACTACAAAATTCCACCTATAGGTCTTCTCCGAGCTTCTCCTAGGTTTGATGACAACTTTGACAACTTTTCTCCACCTTGACTTCTTGGAAATTTTGCAACCTAGCCCCGCAAATTACACACAAGAAGAGGGAAAAATGTTGTGGGGTTAGTGAATAGGGGTTTTCTTTGGTCAAACCCCTTGTTGGTAATTAAACCTTGAAATTGAATGAAATATGAAAAGAGAATGATGAATGAACAAATAGTGATGTTGCAACTCACCAAACCCTAGCAATAAGGTGTTTCAAACATGTAAATGATGGCTCTAATAGATGTAGACTTGGAATCTTGCTTGATGTTGATAGATCTTGAATGAAGCACTTGCCTGAAACACAAACCCCACATCACAATTGTTAGTTCTAAAACAACATGATGCAAGTAATCTTTGACATGATGAATGGAACTTGAAGAATTATTTTGAATGCTTGATAATCTAGCCTTGAAATGCCTTGAATTCTCTTGTGAATGCTCAAATGCTCTTGTGAACTCTTGAATGCTAGGTCAGAATATGAGTGAAAGAACATTGTATTTATATTTAATTATGCAAGAATTGCCAAAATTACAACACTACAAGCCAACATTAGATCTAGGAGAATAAAACCCCACTGGAAATTTGATTTAAATTTGAATTTTGGTCACATGGGACTCATTTTCCCAAGGTGGTGAATGAGTCCCATCATACATAATGTATGGGACCAAAAATCAAAAGTGTAGAAATGTGTGAAACTTGCATTAGGGCCAAAAAGACCTAGGTGGGACTCATTCTCCCAAGGTGGAAAATGAGTCCCATACACTAAATTTGGGCCACTCAAGCTAGGAACACCTAAATTTTGATTGGCTATTGATTGGTGTCAGGATTATCCTCTAAAAGATGCAATAAATGAGGCTTGTGGATGAAAAATATGGCCAATTAAAGCATAAGAAATCCCAATTATTAATGAAAAGCCTAGAGGAATTTGAAAGTGTGTTACAACACTTTACAACACTCTAAATAAGGTAAGGTTAAGGTTTATTATGATTAAAATTATGTTTATTATGCTTAGCTAATTGATAAAACCTTAGAAAAGTGTGAAAGTGTGTCACAACACTTCACAACACTTTTGCAAGGAACAATTAAATTCCATTAGTTCACAAGGGCCCAAGACCTAATGTGAATGTGTTATCCACATTACAAAACTAAATCAAGGAAACATTAAGCCAAAATCTACAAGGAGGACCCAAACGAGTGCAAAAAATTCGAAGGACCATTTTTTCAAAACCACAGGTAAAAATTAAGTACATTTTATTAAAAGGGGTCCAAGATCAATGTGAATGTGTAAAACGCATTACAAAATTAGACCTAGGAAAAATTAGGTTAATTCAATGACAATTATTCCCAAACTAAGTAAGGAAAAGGGATACTTTTTTCTGTTACTACATTTTCCCCCCACTTTAGCGAGAGGATGACCCCATGCCAAAATCACAGTAAAGTAGACATTCAAGTTGCTTAAGTATGCAGCAATAAAAAAGAAACATAATCATACCCTATCAAAGGTGAAGCAAAATAAAGAAAAACAAAAGGATCAAGCACAACTGTTTCAACAGAATGTGGAACGGGGTTGTTTGTTCGTAACATACGTTGCTCACTTTGGGGTAGTGGAACCTCAGTCATTCCACTAGGTGAGTTGTCCCAAATATGTATGCTCACTCTAGGGTAGTGGAACCTTAGTCCATTCATTAGGTGAGTTATCCCAAATATGTGTATGCTCACTCTGGGGTAGTGGAACCTTAGTCTGTTCACTAGGTGAGTTATCCCAATGAGGTGGAAAATGAGAGAATAATATTAGCCTCTCATACCATACTGAAGTTATCCTCCTAACAACTTTGATAAGGCACGATAATGTAATGCTTTTTGTAAATGTTTTTGAATTCCATGTATGTAAATTTTTGTTAAAGGGGATTTTGATTTGTTCATGTAAGGTCTTCTTCTTAGGGAACATTGTGCCTAATGTCTCCAAGAGAGGACAAGTCAAGAATATCATATTGCCACTTATAATGGGATGCCTCGCTCGCATCACGCCATGAAGGGAGGTCGTATGCTTAGAAATATTGCACTCTTGGAGGACATCAAACCCAATGAAACCACCAAGAAAAGGACATTACTCAAGAAAAAGAAAATTGTGCCATGAAATATGCCAAAATATGCCATCGATGTATGCCCCCACTTTAAAGCAGTTCCTACACCATTGTTGTGAGTAATTGATTTAAAGTAGCCAATGTTTTTTCCTAAGACATGAGAAGTTTCCTCATAAAACCCTATGCTAAGTTATATGTCTCCAAAATAAGTTGTGTCATGAAATAGGAAAGGAGGGTTTCCCCTGGAAATATATAAGGGTCTATGGATTCGAGGTCAATATGTCTTTGCTACAATGTTGTCATAGAGCATGGAACTATCATCATTCCCCAAATACTCATAGTGAAGAATGACAGAAAGAGAGCGAAAACAAAGAAAAAATCCTTTCGGTCAACATGGAAGAGACCTAAATGTATTGGCCTTGTGTCATCCCCAATAGGAAAACACAAGAAAAATGAAAAGATAAAAAGAAAAATATTTTGGGCCAACATGGAAGAGACCTAAATGGTTGATGCCTTGTGTCATCCCCAAAACACAAGAAAAATGAAAAAGATAAAAGAAAAATATTTTGGGCCAACATGGAAGAGACCTAAATGTTGACGCCTTGTGTCATCCCCAAAAGGAAAACACAAGACAAATGAAAGATAAAAGAAAAATCTTTGGGTCAACATGGAAGAGAGCTAAATGTCTCAATGCCTTGCATCATCCCCAAAAGGAAAACACAAGACAAATGAAAAAGATAAAAGAAAAAATTTTGGGTCAACATGGAAGAGACATAAATGTCTCAACGCATTGTGTCATCCCCAAAATGAAAACATAAGACAAATGAAAAAGATAAAAGAAAAATATTTTGGGTCAACATGGAAGAGACCTAAATGTATCGATTCCTTGTGTCATCCCCAAAAGAAAAACACAAGACAAATGAAATGATTATGACATATAGAAGAATGAAAGGTACATATAGAGGAATGCAAAAAAAGAGAGAGATACATCAAATGAAACATCACAAGGGATCACATTATGCACATGCAATGACATAAAGAAACATGAAAAAGAAAAAGAATAGTAAGGCACATGCGAGTCAACCTAAAACAAGTCGTTCGCATCCTAATTTTGGTCTGTATAAGGGGAAGGTAGAAAACTAGCCAAAGGTACAATAGCAAGTGTCGAACTAGGGGAAGGCTATCAAGTTCTTGCCCCCACTTAGTGCAAGGCAAGAATGAGCTGATATAGGTGATGAGAATGAGCTCCTTGCATCAAAGAAAATGATTTGAAATGAATGTTTAACATGTAATAGTGATATTTTTTGAGATCCTACAACTATTACATGGAAAGGAGCGAAATGCATGCTTTAAGGGACTATTTCTATGATATAAAGTTTTTTAAATATTCATTGTAAAGCATGACAATCATCTGTACTATGTCTAGGAATTCTATGGTATCATTAATGTGGAAAATTTTCATCTTTAGGATATGATTGTGGTGTTTCTCACATGGGTGGTAATGTTATAAGCCCACAATGTAGAAGTATATGTAAATTCCTTTCAATTGTAAATGGTAGATACGAAAATTGTAACTTCTTTAATTTGTAAGGCCTTCTGCACTTGCTAGATTCACCAATTTCCCTAGGTGGATATAGGGTAGGAGGACCCAAGATGATCTTGTCTTCTTTATCATTGTCATTAGGAGGCATTGGTTTCTCTTTAGGAAGAAGGATACTTATGTTGGGAGGAGGATCTAGGACAATCCTATCATTGTGACAAGGCCTCAGTTGTTCTTTAGGAATATCACTTATGTTGGGGTGAGGATCTTGATATCCTAACCCTTTGGTATCTTTATTTTGTATTTTCTCTAAGAGTTGATGGATTTCATCCTCATTTGTTGTATCACATCCTTGTTTACTTAAGATCATGAATCCTTTTCCATATGTTTCTTCAAGGTTAATTGATGTGTTGGCTACTTTATTGACATAGGATGGTTGAATGTTTGCTTGGCTAGAAGAACTAGGCTCAACTTGTATCTTAGTTTCAGGTTGTAAAAGGCCAAACTCCTCAAGTGATGGGATGGTAGGGGGTGTTGGTTGTTTCAATGAACGGTAAAGGATGCATTAGTTTCAAGGTTGTTAAGACAATCATTAATGAATTCATTCATGCCAGAATCATCTTCTCCAATGATATCAAAATCATGAGGAGGACATTAATTAGGAGTTGTGTGAGCATGAGTAGGTTCAAGTGCATTAGGGTCATTTCCAAAGACACAACTTGAAACATCCACCAAAGAGAACAATGATTTCCACACATTGCTTAAAAAATTATCCATTTTTTTATTTTCAGATGTAAACATGGTAATTTACTAATTATATAATGCAATAGACTAAAAATGAAATGTTGTAAATGCAAAATTTGAATTTTAACAATGCACCGAAATGAAGCAATTTAAGCTATATGCAATGAATTTGATGAAACAACAAATCAAAAAACTAAAACACAAAAGTAATAGCAGAAAATAGAAGCCTAAAATTGATATTTTAATTTCTAGAAAATGTAGATCAATAGCTAATAGGGACTCATTCACCAGTAAGGGTGAATGGGTCCTAGTTAGGTATTTTTTAGATGTTTTTACTGATTTTAGAGTGATTTTTAATGCCTTTTCAGATTCCAAAAGATTCAAGTTTTACCTGATCAGGGACTCATTCACCAATAAAGGTGAATGGGTCCTTGATTAGGTTTTTGAAACTTATTTTGAATGATTTGCAAGCTTTTAGTAATGCCTTTTAGCTCTAGGTCTGAGGCAGTAAGTTTTAGTTTCAGATTTTCTAGAAATGCAATGTGAAAATGCAATGAAATAATGTATGCAAGGACCTAGGTTGAAATCCAATTTTGTTTTGATTTTCAAATGCAATTTGATGAGATCTAAATGATATGCACAATGATTGATGTGTTTTTGTATTTTTCAGATTTAGAGAGATGCAAAACTAATGCAATTCTAAAGCCTAGATGAGATATAAGATTTCAATGCAAAACAAGAAACCCTAAGTAAGATATAATTCAATGAAAATGAGATGTAAATGAATGCAATATCTAACCTAGGATGTAATGAAATACTTCAAAATCAGAAAATTGCAATATTCAATGAGTTGGGCTCACCAAAATGTTTAAATGGGTGAAATGTAGGGTTTGCATCAAAATGAATCAACAAGATGATGAACCACTAATCTTCCACCATTAAACATGTTATTATGCGTGTGATAAGATGCAAATAACAATTTCATATAATAACCCTAATTGTTATAGCAACAGCGAGGGGAGATTTTAGAGCTTAAAATTATGTGTACCTTGCTACAAGAAGCTTATTTTTAGGGCACAAAGGACTCATTCTCCTTTAGTGGTGAATGGGTCCTTGTTAGGATTTCTGAAACTGAGATCTAGGTTATTTTCCTTGATTTCTGCACCCTCAGATCCTCAGTTGATAGCTCTTGAAAACTTGTAATAAATTTTGTAGCTTCAATCCTTTGTTCTTGCACTATAAAGGTCAATTTTGTAACTTGACAACTTTTGTAATTTTTCTTTAAACTTCTTCTCCACTTGATCTTCAACTTGTAAATCTCCAAACACACACTCAAGAGGAGAAGAACTTATTGATTGTTAGTGAATAGGGGTTTGCTTAATTCAAACCCCTTGTAGGTAATTAAATTAAATAATGAAATAAGGAAATTGAAGCATGCAACATGAAATATGCAATTGAGGATACGTTGGATGTCGTCTTGCAATATAAATCTGCAAACTAACATGAAGTGGCAATGAAGAATGTAGATCTTGCTCCTTGAATAAGATGTGTAATAATTCTTCCAAGTAGATCTTCAATGCTACATCAACTATCTTAGCTCAACAACATGTATGAATGCATTAAACCCTAGCATGATGAAATGATCTTGAATTGCTACAATAAAACCTTGATAATCTACCTTGAAATTCCTTTGAATTTCTCTTGTAAACTCTTGTAGACTCAAATGTTCTATAATGTATGAATTCTTTAAAGTCTAGGATTGCTTAGGATGAAACTATGTGAATTAACCCCTTATTTATACTAAATCTAGAGATTAACTGTGAAATTCAAATAATTCAAGCCAACAATATATATAGAAATGAATATTATTAAAATCCCACTATAATCGAATTCAAAAATGGGGTCCTTATTAAGGGATGACCCATTTTCCACCTAGGGTGAATGGGTCCTAGTACAAGTTTCTAGGACCATGCCTTTGAGGGGTGAGAGAACATTAAAAACCCATGTCAAATGTGCAAAGAAAGGGGGATCCTATAGAGGGAGGACCTATTCACCACCTATGGAAAATGGGTCCTAGATCCAATTTATAAGACCTTTATTTTTCCCAATTAAATGTTCTACAATTTAAATGTTGGGTGTTGAGATGGATCCTTGGAAGGTGTCACAAATAAGGCTTAAATTTGAATTAAAGGGCCTAATTAACTCTAATTAACTATTATTAATTAATGAGACCCTAGATAAATGTGAAATTGTGTTACAACACTTTACAATGCCATAAATAGGGTACAAATTAAGTACATTTTATTAAAAGGGGCCCAAGATCAGTGTGAATGTGGACAACACATTACAACATTAGACCTAGGAAAAATTAGGTTGATTCAATGAAAATTATTCCCAAAGTAAGGAAAAGGGATACCTTTTTTGTTACTATGGGGAGTTAATAAAAAAGAAAAAGAAATTGAAATGATTGAAGTCAACCCCTTTGAAGAGAAACCAAGCCCCTCTAGGGATGTGATTGAAAAAATTGCAAAGAAGGGTAATTTCTTTCCTCCTTTCCCTTCTCGTTGAAAACTGTAACAAAGAATCCTCCCTTAAGGAGAGCGCTCCATTTTTCATCACTAGACTATTTATCTCGAGCCATTGTAACTACCTCCTCACCTTCATGGTTGGAGAGTGCATTATCTAAGAAGAGGAAAACAATACTAGTCAGTCTACCAAATCATAACATCATAGGACAATTGTTGCAAAGATCTCCTAAGTCCAAGAAAATGAAGACTGTATCAAGGTTAATGGAGGATAAAGATTCTTGACACCCATTTATAGAAATTTCACACCCCTCTTCACAAAAGGAACATAGTCAAGCTACTGTAACTGAATTTAATAGGACAAAAGTGGATTTAGGGCCTCCAAGTAGAGATGGTGATATTCACAATTTTTTAGGTGACTACCACAAGGTTACTTGAGAGGATTGAAAAAGATAAACAAGAAAAAGATGAATTGAAGAAGGTAGTATAATTACTCATAAATTTCCTAAAGTCATTGGTATATCCTTCTCCCCAACCTATTAGTAAGTCAAGTTCTTCCTTTGATCCCAACTCTATAGTCAAGAAGGAAATAGTCAATAAAGTATGAAGAGATAGCCATTACATGGTAAGATTACTAAAGAATGGGAAAAATATTTAAAATAAAAGGCCCTCATTTGATTGAAAAGTTGAATAAATTCCATGATGAGTTGACTTTGGTTAAGAATTCTATCAAACCGAGATATAAAATTGTAAGCAAGAAGAGGCCCTCTAGCTACAAGTTGACCAAGACCTCAAATAAATTTTAGACATGGGTTTAGAAAAAGATAGAAAAGAGAAAATCATCCCATCCATAGATGACCCAAGATGTATCATGTGGAGGAAGAGAATCAAATGGAAAAACACCTTCTTGAAAAAAACATTCAAGAACAGAACAACTTGCTAAAAGAATGCAATTGTATAAATGTTGATCTCATCAAAGAATTCTCATATTTCAGTTTTCAAATAAAAAAGAAAGACAATGATGGTGTGGCCATGCTTGATGAATTAAAATAAGGATTCTAGGATTTTTTTGAGACATTGTTGGGGAGTAAAACCTTCAAGGAAAATTTAAAAAAGTTGGCTAGTATTGATTCAATGTTATCTTGGTATGAAAATTTTCTAGCCAATCTCACTACCAAAATTGATGCCCTTCGTAGCACTAAAACTCTTTGGAAGCTCAAGAGTAGGAATGTCACAATTCCTTAGCATACTAAGATTCTAGCTATCACTCAAAGATTAAAAAGCATGTGTGGCAACCAATCAACGAGATCTAGTGGATGGAGAAAATGTGGGCCTATAGAATCAACCACCTCAAGACAATAGCCAAATTTTCATTTGGTTTTTAATGAACTTATAAGGTTTAAATTATATTTTAATTTTAGCGATTATTTTAAAGAATTTCTTTCAAGACTATTTGAAAGTTACAATTTTGAAGGCTTTAAATATGTAATTAAAGGATGATAGAAGGGTCCAAAATTTTGATCCCCATTACAATGTAGTGTAAGAGTGAGACTTGATCAAAAGAAGGAAGAATAAAAAAAATTGAGTTCCTAAAAGAATCCATTTTTCTCTATGTTTGTGTATAGTTGAATGTGATGCTTTGGTATTTATTTTAGATTATGTGAGCTTGAATAAATATATGAATCACTTTTCTTTGTAAAAGTGGTATTCATTTGTGTGGCATTCATTTTCTTTCAAGGTTGTGCTGAAATTTAAATATGAAGTTACCTATTTATCACTTGTGTTTCAATATTTTTGTTGAAGTGTTGGTGATATTCATTTCTTTGAAAATCTTCCAGTTTCATAATCTTTGTGTTGTGAAAAATAGTTCAAGCTCCTTTTGTATTTTGGCTTATGATTGTATTTATGTCATGGATATGCATAAGTGTTAATGTTTTTCCTACTTTTTTGTTAAAAGTATACCCCATCCTTCAAAATTTTGAAAATAGCAAATTTTATCATAAGAGGGAGTTGTACCTCTTTAAAAAAATTTAGAGGGAGGTTAATCAACAACTTACCCAACTACTCATTACTTTCTTGTCTTCATTTTTTGGCAATAACAGATTCATAGAAATTGTTTATTTGAGAAGATAAATTTGTTAACCAATAGATTTTTGGTGACTTTATTGGGGACTCCACCAAAACTACTTAATAATTTCCCTATGAATTTTATGTATTAGTATTTTTTATGAATAGTCATAGTTTTTCCACATAACAATGATAGTTATGTACCTCAGCCAAACTCAAATTGGATACAAGAGGAACAAGAAGATATAATATCACAATTGAATACATTAGCATAGAGATATAGAAGAAGCGATGAAGAATATCATAGAATTAATCAACTACTAGAAGGGGAAGAAAACTTGGGAGAAGAGATCAAAAGACTTAGAATTGGCTATCATTTAGTGATCACTAAAAGAATTTTTTCCATCCCTAAGGATCATATTAGGAGAAATTAAGATCAATTTTAGAGATAATTAATCCTTTCCTACATGTTTATTGATATTCATACTAGATTCTAGAAGATAGAAAAGAGGTGAACATAGTAGAGGTGTGATTGAACCTATCTTTGAAGATAATTTTCAAAGTGGAAATTTTTCACATTCTTTACCTTTAGCAAGAAGGTATAAGAGTAGACCTCCACCATCAAAGTATGCTACTCATTCTCCTATTTTTCAAACTTTAGTCCTACACAACTACTATTCCTATAACTATTAATTTTCCTATTTTCATGGCACAACAAGTACATGTACCTTGGGGGGCATCCATTGGACCTTTGTCTCTCAAGGTTTAGTTACATCATTTTCCCAAAGGTTCTAGGAAGAATCTTTTGAAAATATGAGGTGATGAATATTTAAATTCTTTCCTTATTGCATGTGGAGTTCTAGGGGTACAACATGAATATTTTGTTGTATGTTTATTTGTGAAGTCCTTAATAGATGCTATTGTAGAATTGTTTTACTATTTTTCTAATTAGTTAGTTGACTCATGGGATGCCATGAAAACCAAATTTGAAAATATATTCAAGAGTGTTGAAGATGAGCATTCTCTCTTGGCCCAATCAAATTAATTAAAGAAGAAAATTTATGAGCCAATAAGAGAATTTATGGCCAAATTCAACAAGCTAGTTAATTAAATTGTTGTCACTAAGAAACCTATTGTGGAGAATCAAAATTTCTTCTTGATTAATCCAATACTTCCAGATTTTAGTTTTAATTTGAGAATGGCAAGAGTTGCAGACTTGGCTACAATGCAAACTCTAGAAGTTAAATGTGAAGAAGATTTCATTACAATGGGTAAATGAAAAAGAGAATTGTAAACTAATAGTCTTCAATCTTCAACATCCCCTAACCCCATGATACAAAGATTGGAAAACAATATTATTTCCCTAAAGAGGAAAATTTCTAAATATCTTCAACCTTCTAGCAACCATATTGGAATATATCAAGAAAGAATTATAATCAATAGCTTGGAGGTAGTAATAGATAGATCTAGTTACCTCCTACACAACAAATACTAGCTATAGAGGCACCACTTAACATATGGAGAGGAAATATGTGCACCTTTCAACTAACAATTGATCATGATGGAGCCACCTATCTAGAGATGAATAGATACATGCAAATGGTTGCAATAAGAGAAGTAATAGAAGAAGTTTGTAGTGAGGAGAGTGTACGTAAAAATTATGGCAACTCTATAGTTAATTTCCTTGAGTATGAGTCTAATTTAGAAATAGGATATATTTACACTACACTAGATGATCCTTCTTGTGTGTTGCTCACTCTAGGACAAAAAATACAAATAAAAAAGGTACACCAAATATCTGTATTATGCTTTCCATCAAAATTGATTGAACCTTTTCTACATATCTTAGTAGATATATCATCACCAAACTTAACAAGACCTTCAAAATTCTCAAGTTTAACAAACCTACTTTTATCACATGTCATGTGATTTGAGCATCCACTATCAATAATCTAGTAGGTCTTGTCTTCTCTAGCATGAAAATCAATCACCATAGTTCCATTGTGACCTTCTTCTAGAGCAACTTCCCTCATACATCTCTCAGAGTTAGCATAATTAGTTCCAACATTTAGAGCCATGAGCAAGCATTCATTATCCTCATCATTAGGGTAATCAAATTCATCATCAAATATGTTGGCATCTTCTTTAACATAATAACTTACCTTAGTTGATTTACCTTTGCTCTCCTTATATTTATATTTTGAAGCTTTGATAGGACATCTTGAAGAATAATGACCAATCTTTCCACAATTTAGAAACTTGAAAGGTAACTTACCTCTATATTTTCTAGTGCCCTTTTTCAATTTCCTCACAAAGTTTTCTTCTAGCTTATCAAACTCATCTAGATCGAATTCCTTATTCTTCTCTACTTTTCCAACTTTAAAAGAAGTCTCTTTTCTTAAATCACTTGGACCGATATCTCTCAATTCAAAATCATTTAAAGCACCAAACAACTAATCTCTAGAATAATGATCTAAATTTTGAGCTTCTTCAATAGAAAAAACCTTATGACTTCAAGATTTAAGAAGAGTTCTTAATACCTTCTTTACCACCTCATCTTCATCAAGTTTTCCTTTAAGGCCTCTAATGAAATTGAAAATTTCATCCACTCCATGCATGTATACTATAATATCTTCATATTTTGTCATCCTTAGGATTTCAAACTTAGTCTTCAAATTCTGCATCTTTGCTTGCTTGACTTTATTATCTTCTTCATAGATACTTTCTAGCTTTTTCTAGATCTCACCAGTAGTTTTAAGACTCATAACTTTCACAAGTTTGAATTAGAAATACCACTCAAAAGAGCATACCTTGCTTTTCCATTGTTATCATATGCCTTGATCTCATCATCAATACTTAGACCATTTTTAGGCATTGTATATCCAGTTTCAACCAACTTCCAAACTCTAAATCCAAAAGAAATAAGAAAACCTTCCATCCTAGTCTTCTAGAATGCATAATTAGATCCATCAAACAGAGGAGCCTCCTTCTTGTGTTCCATCCTAGACCTAACTTAAGTAGTCAATCTTTCTTCCAAGGAACCTTGCTCTAATACCAATTGTTAAATGCAAAAGATAACTGAGAGGGGGTGAATCAATTGCACATTAAAAACATAAAAACCTCACTAACATTCAAATCCTCATTTAACCTTAATTTTTCATAACGATTTAGCATGAGAGTAAATAATAGAAAATAAAAGCACAAAAAAACCTTGTACAAAAGAACACTAGATTTACGTGGAAAACCTAAGAAGGGAAAAACCATAGTGAGGATTAGGGCATAATATAAAGTAATTGAAACATCAAATACAATATCACTCTTGAAGGACTCAATTCCAAAAAGAAAGAAGGGATCATTGCCAATGGATCACTACCAAAATAGAAAGAAGAAGAAAGAAGATTGTTACAATGAGAAATCCATCTAAAAAAAAAAAATGTTACACCATTGCTTCACCAGAACATTCTCACTCTCTTTGTAGAATGTAGACAACTTTTTCTCACTACTTTTAGTAGTCTTCATCATTGAAGTTCACACTACACTTCATGCTTTCACACTCTACATAATAATTCACATCACACACACTTCATACTCACATCCTCCATCAACTCAACAAACATATATACTATCTTCAACCTTGAAAAAAATCTTTTAGGTCAACAATGCACCTCAAATGTGCAAATTCAAATTTGGTTGGCACCAAAACATTCTTGTGGTGGAGATGAATGAAGGTGGACCACATCATACCTTACCTCAAACCTAAATCTAGATATGCACGCAACACCATCCTTCCAAAAACACTAAAGCATATATGTAATTAGTGTAAACACCCAAGGTCGATTGAACTTATGTTAACAACATTAAAAAAAAAAAAGTACACACTTCCTCAAATCCAAAGATGACTCACAGAGCACACACAACACTTAAAAATAATCTAGAATATTCCATCAACGCCTTGAAATCCAACAAATTCCTTCTCAACAACTCTCACTTGAAGAGCACATTCATCCTATACACCTAATTAACCTTCTATATACTGTAACCCATGAATCCAACCTTGCAAAGAGCCAAAATTCAAAAAAATCATACTAGAGATAGATATGAGCACTATAATCACATTCTCATATTTTCAATACTAGAAACCATACTACGAAGAAATGTGGATCAAAATTATTTCTCACTGACAACATTGCTTTCACAATACACACATTGGTGAACACAAATTTCTCTGCACAATGATCCAAAATCTAAAACTCTAGATATAATACCTAGGTCAATGCAAGATCATGGGGGTCCAAACTAGGCCCTTAAGTGGCAATGAAATTCAGAAAAGGAGAGTTAGGCAACTTGACATAAAAATTCAAATAATTTATAAACATATTTTGAAAAATATGAAAGAACAAAATTTGTAGCAAATTGAATCTAGTTTCTAAGATACTATTCCTTTTTTTGAAAAAAGTAAATCTATTTGCTAAAATTTTGAAATTTCAATGTAGTAGTACTAAATTTTCATGAAAAAATAAGAAGTAGGTGTATGTCTAACCAATCTAAGTACAAGAAAATAACAATATTTTTATTTGAAACTTCAATATAAGTAGAGGCCACATGCCTAGATGTGCCACATTTTTTTGTAATTTTTTTTCAAGTAATTAGTTATGAACTTTTATTATAATTTTTTTTTAAATATTAAAACTTGTTTGTCTGACCATCATAACTTGGTCAAAATTTTATGAAAACCATTTTTTTTTAATCCTATAGTATGGGAAGTATAAAATGTGCTACATCTTTTGGATTCAACAAATGTGAAACTTCATTGTAAAATCAGAAGCTGTTTTCAATCAGTTTGTTAATCAAGAATCAGTCAATGTATATATATAAACGTAATACAATTATATATTTAAGTCTCAATAAGTATCTTATATTTTTAGAAAGCTACCAATTTTCTCAATAAACCAAGCCAAATCTCTAGATAAAGAAAAAGCTGTTTAAACTTTTTGGACCCCCATGATCCTGCACTCACCCACCTCTAAACACCTTTGATCAACACATTCAAACTACATAAGCAGGACTTCAATATAGAAGAAATGTAGAGTAAAACATTGAACACTACTCTACTACACTAAACACTTTTTTAGCACACTATTTCCTCTTTTATTCAATTTTTCTTAAAAGCCCTTGGAAACCAAGCACCACAAACACATTCTCATCATCTTCAAAACTTCCTCATCACAACCAAACCAACTGCAATACAACAACTCAACCACAAACATGCTTATCAATGCAACACTAGAGGTTGACATTAGTGAGACTACTAATAACAAAATAATGCAACAAATCAAAGCACCTCCATAGATTGACATAAATTGAACAATAATGATCTGTTGACATCAATGACAATACAAACTACATAGAACTCCAACATAACAATGGTGAATTTTTTCAAGAAGGGTGTACCTATTTTTTCATTGTTCAAATCTCAAGTTGATGCAAAACAAACACACTACAGATTTTGCTACTATGTCAGACCAAACAAATGAGATAACTAGCTAAATTGAACCAAAAATTTATGAAGGCAATTAACTTAAAATATGATCCATCATCCGTCACATCCACCATTACTTCTTGTTCATGTGATGACAGTTTATTCATCTAGTTGTTTATCAATTTTGAATGTGGGTCGTCCATTTGGAAGGGAAGTACGAATCTCAATGATGAGTGAAGCCTTTATTTTCTTGAAAAGGACACAACCATCT
>VDFB02154232.1:0-45458 GCA_007258455.2 Sequoia sempervirens | reverse complement strand
TAATATATTTGTGCATACATTTTGAAATAAGTACCATTATAATAGATTGCTTTCATTCAAAATAGTACTACAGTTTTTTCTATCATCTAATAGATATACAAGATGAAAATTTCCTTTTTCAAAGAAGGAAGAATAGTTTTGTTTTGAAATAGTTACTACATACTGATACATTGTTTGTATCATAATAACATTGTTTGCATAATTTTACATGTTATTGTGCCTATGGGTATCATTAACAGTTTCAAGTTAACAAGTATAACATGTAAACGATCAACGTTTCTATCATTCTAGAATAAAAAATATTAAACAATACTAGTATCTTTTTGTGCAAATAAAAGAATCAAATGACATGCTTGTTGTTTCAAAACCAAAATATACATATGAATCTGGAACAATTTTATTAATGTTCAAGTTATGGAGAAACTATGCTTCTATTGGTGACTTTTATAAGATACATATTCTAGCCACTGTCATTCTAAAGAATGACTAATAGTTGAATGACTGTTTGGTTTTATTATTAATATCATCTAAGGTTGAAACCCATTCATGTTGATCATCGGCCTCCATGGCATTCATGCAATGAAAAAATCTGAGTATCGTTCCTTAGGAATGATAATGTGCATGCTATCATAGCATCAAGTTGGCTAGAGACTTGGGGATCTCTAAACTATGGATTGAAGGGGATTCTTTAAACATTGTTAATTTCCTTAAGAAAGGATATCCCCCATCTTGGTCTATTAATAATCTTATATCAGATGACATTTCCTTAAGTGTTGATTTTGATGATATTTATATATCTCATGCCTATAGAGAGGTGAATGTTATCGTTGATTAGTTGGCTAATTATGGAGTGACATCGACAAGGTCATGGGATGTGGATGACATCCTTCCTATTGATTTAAAGACTCTTATTCATAATGATCTACGTTAGTTTGTTGGTTTTTCCCACCTCCTTGGCTTTTGGAATGCATGGGTATCATGAAGTTTTTTGTTTTATTAGACTTCTCACATAGCTAACACTCATTGGAATTTGTGGCATTCCTCAACTGAGTTGTTTAAGCATCCTCCTCATTATTTCTATTGGTACTGTCCTGGTTAGCATCACACGCTTTTTGGGTGTTTTTCTTGCTCTTTCTCCTAGCTTGCTTCGTCTATGGTTTCTTTCTACAAGTGATTCAATGATGGGTGGGGATAGGTGCCGAATGGAACCTTTGTCTTGTGAGGATATTAGAGCCAATGCCAACATATGGATGATTATATAGAGAGGTGGTGTCACTCCCTTCATGGAGAGGCTAAATGGATTTAATGCCAGTGTGTCTAAGGACTTTTTTGATGCATGGCATGGCCATGTGCTGAGTATGTTTGGTATGGATACTACCATTAATGAAGATTTTATTGTTGAATTCATGGGTATGTTGATGGAAGGCAGAAAATTTTATAGGGATAAGAACATTTCGCAATCGGATAGACAAAAATTTCTCCACGATAGAGAAAGGGATAAAATGGTTAGATTGGACTGCGGGGGCTATGATAGAACTAAGATAAAACCCATCTAGTGGGAGGTTGCGGTGGCATTGGTGTGATACTTCACTCTTGATGGAAGATATATGACACTGTATGGTCACCATTTCATGTTGTTGAATCACTTTCGACATGGTAAGCTTGTGTCCTTCCCGTTTTACCTATTGATTTCTTTGGAAGAAGGAATTTTGAATTTTAGGAAGAACCCTAGAAATCCCTTTTTGCATGAAGGTTTGATGTTGCTCATTGTTGAGTTTATCAAATTAAATTGTATTGTTAGAGCTCCTCGATCCCCTGTTTCTAAGAAGAAGGGGAAGGGGAGTGGGAAATGTCGGATTGAAGAAAAAATGGAGATTGAGGGTATGGATATGGATGAGAAGTCTGAGGGTTGGTCGAATGGCTATGATACTGACTTGGATTACATTCCTACTGGTGGAGTGAAGCCCTCAACTTCCAAGGCTAAATATCTCCTCTCGCATGACAAACGTAAACTGAAGGAGGCATTTGTGGATGGTACTGAGGAGGGACTTTCTGGTGGTAAGAAGGCCAAAGGCCGTGCAAAGGATGTAGGTGAGAAATTTTAGGAGGTGGTGGAGAATATTCAGGATGATGATTCTGGTGATGGTGGGTCCCATGTGCTTGGTAAGAAGAATTCGGTGCTCAATCTGGACAACTCTATGCAGGTGTCGACATCCAAGGATAGGGGTAAGGCCAAGCTTTTCCCTAAGGCTTTGCAAGAGGAGGATCCTCCAACTGGTTCACATCAGGGTAGGGGTGTGTTTTGGGGGGCTATGGATTTCTCCCAGGCTTTTGGTTTGGTAAAAGAAGGGGTTGATATCTCATTTAATCTACTTATGTGGCTCATGCAAGAGGTGCAAGACCTCCACAACAAGCATGATACCATCACCCATTGCAACATTTCCATACTTGGCAGTCTCAAGGAAAATGAATCTATCTTTGGGCTTACCAGGTCTTTAAATTCTAGTGTTGGTTGTGTTGTGGATGAGCTTGCTAATTTGAAGAGTGATTATGGTCTGAGGTTGGCTCTGCTAGAAACAAAGAATAGGTATCTTCAAAAATATTTGGACACGACTATAAACATTAGTAGAGACAAGTTGGAGGCCTCAACTGAAGGTATGATCTTCCTCGATTAGAAGGCGAAGGAATTGACTGGGAGAGGACTGTTTGAAGAGCATGCGATTAAGGAACATGGGGAGAGTGTTGTGATGGACATGCATACCACAGACTTGGATGCTAGACCAAGTGTGCATACTCGAAGTAAAACCAAGAAAGTTAAAATGGTCCCTACATGTAATGTTGAGGAAATCATGGAGATACATGACAGGCTGGCATCTAAGGATCTGGATGTGGTAAAGATGCTTAAAGAACTTCTCTAATGGTCGTTTGGTGTGTCTCTTTGTTTTTTGTGTTGGTTTTTTTGTCTATTGATGGTCTGTTAATCAGCTTGTTTTTTGTTGGGTTTGGGTGGGCAATCTATTGTTTCATCTTTACTGCCACTATCTCTTTTTGTTCAGGGTTTCAAGCACCCTTCAAAACCTATTTATTATTAATAAAAAATGATAATGTGCATGCAATAATGACTGATGAATACAAACATTGTGAGCATCGCATGAAAGCAATGATAATGATGATAATTTTGATGAACGATTAAATGTGTGTTCAAATGGCATACAGTTAATCGATCTTAGAGATCGTGCCAACATAATGAAAAATGGAATGATATAATCATTTGACCATCTTTCATGATGAATGATGCAACATGATTTAATAATAGTGATGGGTAAACCCACAAAACTAGTTTACAATTCCATTAAGGAAGGAAAAATGCATTTTTGGATGGAAAACACTTTAGGGGGTTTGCTAAAACTAGGAGGGTTCACTAGAACCCCCTAAAGGGTTTGCTAGAACTAGGGGGTTCAAGCGAACCCCCCTTTTGCCCCCTTCTCCCCCTCTAGCACCAAAAATCTCCAAAATTTTCCCCTTCGAAGCTCGAGTTGAGGATGAAAATGGAGGAGACTTCATAGACCCAACTAGATGATGGTAGTCATTAGAATGAGCTATCCAATGAATATAATTTTAATATATTTTGGTTTTATTATGTATTTGTTTTTTTAGTTTGATTAAACATAGGTTTTTCACTGAAAATCAAGCTCTCTATTCTACACATGTGGAAAAATATCAGTGCACTAGATATTGAAGTCCTTGATCCAACATAAAAAAATTGAATTTCCTAACATACAATTTTTTTTATGTTGTATACGGTTCACCTATGTCTAAATTGTAATTGGTTTGACTTCAAAACTTAATTAAGGAAAAAATATTCAATAGAACATTATGAAACCAATGAAAGTGATAGATATCATAGTTACAAATATAAATTCAAAAAAAATATAATTTTATCCTTCATGGAAAAAAAGTTATGTTGTATACGATGAACATCACTCCTTAAAAATGGTGTTTACTAAAAAAACTAGTTTTTCGAAGGAGATGGAAAAATAAGTGCAATCTTAGTCCAAAAAATTTGAAAAAAATATATTTAGAATCTATAGACAAAATTTCACAAATCACTAGTTTGCATCAGCTTCAAATTCCTCACGATTTAGCTACTTTAGGTGCTCGAAAGTGAAGATTTAGTTAGAAAAAATTAATTGTTCAATGTCTAGTTTGGCCAAAAATTGTAAACTAGTATTGGGGGATCACCCTGATGTCTATACATTGTTCTATGAACGATTATGAAAACCCATGCACCTATATGGTGTGACATACCTATTCAGCCTTGCCGACATGGAGAACAACCAACTGTGAAGGATAACAATGGAGAAACAACTATTTCCCTTAGAGGGAAATGATAAATGATTTTTTTTTTTTTAAATAAAACAATACTTCGGGCTATTGGATGCATCCAATTAGCCATAAAATGGTTAATAAAACTTCGGACTATTGGATGCATCCAATTAGCCATAAAATGGTTAATAAAACTTACATGCAAGAAATAATGAATGGAGGCAATAACAATATAACATATAGAGCATAACCATGTTTGTCTATCATGTCGATAGGAAGAAAAGGAATAGAGTTAGTGCATGCAAAGGATGGAAAAATAAGGCCCTTGCAACATTGTAGAGAAAATGATCTATCTCATACAATGGCATCCTAGCTCTAAGCAAAATACACTCGCATTTTATGGACATCCAATGATTTACCACTAATTCAAATGGAATCGACAAAATGAAAGGAAAGTTGCAAGTTTTCAAATAGATTTTACTAAAAAATCATGCACATACACCAACAAACATTGAATTACCTTTGTTTTGTGGGCTTTTCCTTGGATTTTTCCTTCTTTTCCAACTCAGTTGAATCACTTTCCTTCCTTCTTCCCTAAATCCTCATCGCCATTGCTAGTCCCCTACCTAATTCCTTGCAAGTAATTCATACTACCAAAATGGAAACCATGTTCTCCTTACCTATTCACTCCATTATGGGGGTCATTTCATTTCATAATTACCCTTAATTTGGCTGCCCACTACTGCATTTGAATATCTTGGCCTTCAATTCGATTGCAGGCCACTATTTCATAATATCTTCCTTATGATATTATTAATAATTTTATTCTCTTTTCATATGTTTTCAAAATTTAACAATAATATTTGATGAATTCGATATATATATATATATACATACATATGCATATACATATACATATATATGTATATGTATATATATATATGTATATATATATGTATTTATATATATATGCATATGTATATGTATATGTATATGTATATACATATGTATATACATATACATATACTTCACTGCTTTTATTTTATATCAATATAGTGTTTATTCACTTTCAACAAAGAATAAACTTTATTTTATTCAATAATAGTTTTAAATGAAGTGGTTTTCTAGACTTCAAGCATGCTATTTTAAATAAATACATATATGTTTAACCATGCTATCAGTTTTTTAATTAAAAACAGATCAAAATAGACAAATAGATAAGAAATCACACGTATATCATTTCACATGCCTATTTTTTTTAAACATTGAATCATTTGAATAAAGTCATTATAATCTTCTATATGAATTTTCAAATGCAACTATCATGTTGTTTTGTGGTGTGTGCATCCAAATTCCATCAAGCTTACCATTCAATTCGGCTAAACGATCCTACCTCAACCATGTTCTTGTCCTTCAACTTGTTTTTCTGCATTTGCACGCACTTGCACTTACACAGTTCATTAGTAACATTCAAGATCATGATAAAGTATAAGATAGTTCAAAAGATCTCATTGTCAAAAGACGTTCAACTTCTTTCAAACATTTCAAAAATATCAAATTTTTCATTCAACATATTGAATTTTCTCAATAATTCAATTTATCATATTTTAATTTGAATGCAACAAAAATTGGGTTATGACATCCTTCCCCTCTTGGAAGAGACATCATCCCAATGTCTATTTAATCAAAATTAGAGCATATATGTCTATTTCAACATCATATCATACTATTTCCAAGCCAAAACATTATAATATTTAATCCAAAATATTCAAACAAAAATTATCAAGAGTCTCTTTCTAAGAGAAAATGTGGGAAGGAGTGTTCTATTTTTTCCACATTCTCTCAAGTAGCACTGCCTTCTGAATACTTGTCCCATTGGACCTTAAACTAAGCAATATCTCTACTCTGAAACTAAACATTGCATCTATCCAGGATTCTAATGGGCTACACTAGCACCACTCCTGGGTCCTATACCTACAAAGTTTTACAATCAAGCACATGACCTACATCAGGATGATATGGCTTAAGTAAAGAAACATGAAACACATTATGAAGTTGAGCTAGAGCAGGTGGTAGAACAAGTCTATAAGCAACTAGGTTGATCACTTCTAAGACATCAAATGGACCCACATATCTCGAGGCTAACTTGGAATATTTTCCAAAGGAAATGGAATTTTTATGAGCCCTGAATCTTAAGAAGACTTTATCTCCTACCACAAACTATCTAAAATTTCTATTCTTTTGTCAACATAACTCCTCTATCACCACAATTTCCTTAGTCTCTCTCCCTAATTATCATTTGTTCTTCCATCTCCTTGGCATTTCTAAGTCCTACTATGATCCTCGCTCTTCCACCTTCCTAACTAATGGGCATAATACACTTCAGCCTATAAAGCATTTTAATGGGTGTCACAATTTTGAGATGTGTTATAGAGTTATTGGTGGTGTGAGCACCTACACCTTGTGAAGTCTAAGTTGATACCTAGGTGTGTCTTTTGTTCATTTATGCTTAATAAGGTCTAAAGGACTAGTCATAATGTAATTTGAAAGGGTTTTGAATCATTTAGTTGAATTTGTCAGTTTGATTCATAATGCAAAAGCCATGTGAAATCATGAGTTTTAAGGGATATGGGGAGTAGGGTCTTATTCCATGTTAAATAAGGTCTCAATGACCATTTTCAATGTATTGGAGGGCTTAATAGGTCAGTTAGGTGGTATTTGCAAAAATCAAGTTGATCAAGTTGTAATGGGATAGTGATTAAGAGCAAAATTGGCAAAATTGTCATCTTAGAATCTAATTAAAGGGTGGTTATGGTAGTTGAATGCCCCAAGAGGTAGTTTTCAGGTGGTAGCATGATATATTGTTGTAATATCTTGAAGGGGAGGCTGTTGAAGAAGTTTGGAATGAGTTTCTAATAAGAAATTTGCTGTTTTTTGTGTTTTCCATTAAGAAATTGTTGATCACATGCATTGTGTAATGACTGTATATTTGTTCCACACTCAATCCTATACATATACATATATATATATATGTATATATGTGTGTATATATCTATATGTATATGTATATATATGTATATATATGTGTGTGCATATATATGTGTATATATATATATATTTATCACTGTTTTATTTTATATCAATATAGTGTTTATTCACTTTCAAATAAAGAATAAACTTTTATTTTATTCGAATAATAGTTTTTAAATGAAGTGGTTTTCTAGACTTCAAGCATGCCATTTTAAATAAATACATATATGTTTAACCATGCTATCGTTTTCTTTTAATTTTTCAAAAACAGAGATCAAAATAGACAATTGAATAATAAATCACATGTATAACATCCCACAAGCCTACTTTTTTCTCAAGCATTGAATCATTTCAAATCAAATCAATATAATCTTCTATATCAAAGTTTAAATGCAACTATCATGTCATTCAATGGTGTGTGCACCCAGATTCCATCAAGCTTACTGTTCAATCCGATTAAATGATCCTACCTCAACCGTGTTCTTGTCCTTCAACCTATTTTCCTGCATTTGTACACACTTGCACTTACATAGTTCATCAATAATGTTCAATCATGATAAAGTATAAGATAGTTCAAAAGATCACATAGTCAAAAGATGGTCAACTTCTTTCAAACAATTCAAAAATATCAAATTTCTCATTCAACATATTGAATTTCCTCAATAATTCAATTTATCATATTATAATTTAAATGCAATAAAAATTGTGATATAAAATTCTTCCCCTCTTGGAAGAGACATCATTCTGATGTCTATTTAATCAAAATTAGAGCATATATGTCTCTTTCAACATCATATCATACTGTTTCCAAGCCAAAACATTATATTATTTAATCCAAAATATTTAAACAAAATTAACAAGAGTCTCTTTCTAAGAAAACAAATGTAGGAAGGAGTGTTCTATTTCTTCTGTATCCTCCCAAGTAGCATTGTCCTCTAAATACTAGTCCCATTGGACCTTAAACTGAGCAATTTCTTTGCTCCGCAACTTAAAATTGTGTCTATTGAAGATTCTAATGGGCTCCACTATCACCACTCCTGGGTCTTGTACCTGCAAAGTTTTCCAATCAAGCACATGAGCTACAATAGGATGATATGGCTTAAGCAAAGAAACATGAAACACATTATGAGGTTGAGCCAGAGCAGGTGGTAGAGAAAGTCTATAAGAAAATGGGTTGATCACTTCTAAGACATCAAATGGACCCACATATCTCGGGATAACTTGGAAGAATTTCCAAAGGTAATGGAACTTTTATGAGGCCTGACTCTTAAGAAGACCTTATCTCCTACCACAAACTATCTAAAATTTCTATTCTTGTCAGCATACCTCCTCTATCAGTCTGCCACCTCCTTTAGTCTTCCCTTAATAATTCTCATTTTTTCTTCCATCTCCTTGGGTATTTCAGGTCCTACTATGATCATGTCTTCCAATCTTCCCAACTAATGGGTATACGACAATTTTTCCTATAAAGAGCTTCGAATGGTGTCATACCTTGAGATGTGTTTTAGGAGTTATTGTGGTGCAGGAGCACCTACACCATGTGAAGTCTAAGTTGATACCTAGGTGTGTATTTTGTTCATTTATGCTTAATAAGGTCTAAAGGACCAGTCATAATGTAATTTGAAAGGGTTTTGAATCATTTAGTTGAAATTGTCAGTTTGATTCATAATGCAAAAGCCATGTGAAATCATGAGTTTTAAGGGATATGGGGAGTAGAGTCTTATTCCATGTTAAATAAGGTCTCAATGACCATTTTAAATGTGTTGGAGGGCTTAATAGGTTGGTTAGGTGGTATTTGCAAAATCAAGTTGATCAAGTTGTAATGGGATAGTGATTAAGAGCAAAATTGGCAAAATTGTCATCTTAGAATCTAATTAAAGGGTGGTTATGGTAGTTGAATGCCCCAAGAGGTAGTTTTCAGGTGGTAGCATGATATATTGTTGTAATATCTCGAAGGGGAGGCTGTTGAAGAAGTTTGGAATGAGTTTTTAATAAGAAATTTGTTGTTTTTTGTGTTTTCCATTAAGAAATTGCTGATCACGTGCATTGTACGACCTGTACACATTGTTCCACACTCCAAGCCTATAATGGATGGATAGATAATTGAATAAGCTTTCTTTTGGCATTGGAATGGTGTTATTTCATTGAGAATCGAGTGAGATATCCTCATTTTACTACCGGGTGGTCTGAAACCCCATGTTTTTTCTGTTTTCCTGAACTTTGCAAGCATTGTACGGATCTGTACCACCACCATATGCTCTGAGACTTATATAATATTGTAGGGGCATGAAATAGATTTCATTTAAATCCAGTTAGAGGTTCTAATATTGAGTTTTGAGGGAGATCTATTCATTTTTCTGGGACTGCCTGTTTCTAACTAATTTGAGGGTTTGATTGGTGTAAAAGTGATGTTATAGCCATTCCACCTACTGTCCAGCCCTGTAACTCAGTGGAATGACTTGTTTCATGGTATTTTACATGTACCAATGGTTTGGGAGATAGGAAATGCAATTTTTATGGTTTTAGGGTGATGCCCTAGGGTGTTTTCATGAGTTTTCCATGTGAAATTGAGGAACTAAAGTAAGGTTTTGGAAAAATATGATTGGAACTATATATGTGATAGTGTTTTGAGTTTTTGAAGGTCATTTTATGAAGGTCTGAGGCATTGGAATGTTATGATAAGTCTTAGAACCCATATTTTCATTAAACCCTTCTCAAATTGGCTTAAAATGAGGTTTTGTGGTTTGGCTAGTTGGAGCAAGTTTCCCTTGAGGAAAATTGTGTTTTTGGGAGTTTGAATACATTTTAATTTGATCTTTCCCCACCTCTACATCATAGTGGTATCAGAGCATCAGGAAGTAGATCTGTTTTCATTTTGCAGGGTTGAAGAAAAGGCAAGGTTGACAAGATGCCTCCAAAGAGAAAAGATATGGCTAAAGAGATGAGGGAGATGAAGGAAAGGCATGCAAGAGAAATCAAAGAGTTTGAAGAGAGAGTCATAAACCTGGAGAAAAACAAGAGAAGAGATGCTGAAGAGAGTGAGACAGAAGAAGAGGAAGATGAGGAGTTTGAAGACATGGAAGAAGAACTTGATCCAGAAGACCAAAGAATGGAAAAGTTGCTGAAGGCAGTGAAAGGTGACAAGCCTAAGGTAAAACTTGATGTTTCTAAATATGGTGGTAGTCTAAATGATGAAGAACTACTTGATTGGATTGCTGCATTAGATAACCATTTGAATGTGAAGAAGTTCCTGAGGAGCAAAGAGTAAGGATTGCAAAGACTAAGTTACAGGGTCATGCATTGGTATGGTGGGATTACTTTCAATCTGAGAGGAGGAAACAAGGAAAGTCTAAGATCACATCATGGGACAAGATGATATCAAAATTGAAAGGTAAATTCTTACCCAAAGACCACCAAGTTCAAATGTTTAAGAGATTACAAAACTTAAGACAAAGGGAAATGGATATTAAGTCTTACACTGAGGAGTTTTATAAACTAAGTTTAAGATCTGGTCATCATGAGAATGAAGATGAAAAGATTGCTAGGTATGTTGGTGGTTTAAGGCTTAATATACAGGATGAATTGGTTTTGGCTAACCCTAGGAGTGTAGAGGATTGTTATCAAATGGCAATCAGGGTGGAGGAGAAGCTTAAAAGGAGACAAGAGAAAGCAGTAAGAGGAAGAGGTGGTCCTAGTGCAAGAGGAAGAGGAATACCTTCTACATCAAAGCAACCAAATGAAGATCAAGAAGGAGCAAACAAAGGTAAAGATCACAATGATTCTAGAGGTGGTTTTGGTTTTAGAGGTAGAGGAAGGTTTGGTATTGGTAGAGGTTCTAATGATTTTGCAGGAAGATGCTACACATGCAATGAGTTTGGCCATCCTTCATGGAAGTGTCCTGAGAGGGTTGGTAGTTCTTCTAGTGGAGACAAGAAGATTGATAGAAGAGCACAATTGGTACAGGAAGAGGAGTGTGAAAGTCATTGTTCTCCAAGTAGGAATGCAGATCCTGAGGTTGGGGAAATGTTGATGGTGAGAAAAACAATCTTGAAGGCAGCAAAAGAGGAAGCACCTTTGCAAAGGAAAAGTCTCTTCAAGACAAATTGTAAGTGCAAGGACAAGGTATGTAGAGTGGTCATTGATTCTGGCTCAACTGAAAACATGGTGTCATGTGAAATGGTCAATAAGTTAGGATTGAAAAAGATTCCTCATGAATGTCCCTATAAAATCTCATGGTTAACTGATGATCAATCTTTGTTGGTGAATGAAAAGGCTATAGTGGATTTTCAAATTGGTGGTTATCATGATAGTGTTGTGTGTGATGTTCTTCCAATGGACTGTTGTCATCTCTTATTAGGCAGACCTTGGCAATATGACAAGAGGGCATTGTATGATGGTAGGGAAAATACTTACACCATAGTTCAAGATGGTCATTCTTTTGTGTTAACTCCTCTTGTAGAAGATGCTAAAGGTAAAGCAAAGGTCATAATGTGTGGCAAGAAGGAACCTATAAATGTAATGAAGGAGAACCAATTTTCTGATGTTGTTCCCTGTTTTAAGACTGAAAATGCAGGTATAAGGTTTGATGCAGGGGTAAAAGAAGTGTTGACAATGAGTTTGCATGAAAGTGTGTTAGTAGGAACCATTGAATGCCCTATAGTTAAGAGCAGGGTTGAGAAACAAACAAAGTTTGCAAGAAATACAGTACCTAAGTTTGATTTGATCAAGGTAAGTGCTAAGTGTGCAAAGGAGTATGAAGGACAGGGTGAAATTGTTGTTGGGACCATGGTGTGTCCCATTACTATGAAGGTTGCTGCAAGACAAGTAAAATTTGGTAATGCAAAGGAGATAAATTTGTTAGTGCAGGGGTACAAGAGGATGGTGACATGGCAGGTCTAGGGGCATTACAAAAAGAACAAATTAAGCAGAGGCACATAACTAGTAAGGCAGAATGTGCAAGGAATGGTGAGGAGCTATCCATGTATGGGTGGAGCAAGGAAGAGAGCAGGTTTATATGATTCTAATGTTTGATTATCTGCAGCTCTAAGGCCTAGAACAACACCAAATTTTTATCCACGACTCAAGAGATCAGTACCAGGTCTGAAGATGCTTGAAGCAGTAATGAGAAGGCCAAGAACAAGTTTCCACTCTTGGGGCAAGAGTCCTTTTTATGGGAGGGTGTATGGTGCAAGAGCACCTACACCTTGTGAAGTCTAAGTTGATACCTAGGTTTTTCTTTTGTTCATTTATGCTTAATAAGGTCTAAAGGACCAATCATAATGTAATTTGAAAGGGTTTTGAATCATTTAGTTGAATTTGTCAGTTTGATTCATAATGCAAAAGCCATGTGAAATCATGAAGTTTTAAGGGATATGGGGAGTAGGGTCTTATTCCATGTTAAATAAGGTCTCAATGACCATTTTCAATGTATTGGAGGGCTTAATAGGTTAGTTAGGTGGTATTTGCAAAAATCAAGTTGATCAAGTTGTAATGGGATAGTGATTAAGAGCAAAATTGGAAAAATTGTCATCTTAGAATCTAATTAAAGGGTGGTTATGGTAGTTGAACACCAAAAGAGGTAGTTTTGAGGTGGTAGCATGATATATTGTTGTAATATCTTGAAGGGGAGGCTGTTGAAGAAGTTTGGAATGAGTTTCTAATAAGAAATTTGCTATTTTTTGTGTTTTCCATTAAGAAATTGTTGATCACGTGCATTGTATGACCTATACGTATTGTTCCACACTCCAAGCCTCTAATGGATGGATAGATAATTGAATAAAATTTCTTTTGGCATTGGAATGGTGTTATTTCATTGAAAATTGAGTGAGATATCCTCATTTTACTACCGGGTGGTTTGAAATCCCATGTTTTTCCTGTTTTCCTAAACTTTGCAAGAATTGTACGGATCTGTACCACCACCATATGCTCTGAGAATTATATAATATTGTAGGGGAATGAAATATATTTCATTTAAATCCAATTAGAGGTTCTAATATTGAGTTTTGAGGGAGATCTCTTCATTTTTCTGGGACTACCTGTTTCTAACTAGTTTGAGGGTTTGATTGGTGTAAAAGTGATGTTATAGCCATTCCACATGCTGTCTAGCCCTGTAACTCGGTGGAATGACTTGTTTCATGGTATTGTACATGTACCAATGGTTTGGGAGATAGGAAATGCATTTTTTATGGTTTTAGGGTGATGCCCTAGGGTGTTTTCATGAGTTTTCCATGTGAAATTGAGGAACTAAAGTAAGGTTTTGGAAAAATATGATTGGAACTATATATGTGATAGTGTTTTGAGTTTTTCAAGGTCATTTTATGAAGGTTTGAGGCACTGGAATGTTATGATAAGTCTTAGAACCCATATTTTCATTAAACCCTCCTCAAATTGGCTTAAAATGAGGTTTTGTGGTTTGGCTAGTTGGAGCAAGTTTCCCTTGAGGAAAATTGTGTTTTTTGGGAGTTTGAATACATTTTAATTTGATCTTTCCCCACCTCTGCATCACTTTCAATTAGGGACTGTCATCACAAACTCTTTGAACAAACACAATATACCAACTATAATCACAAATTTGAGTACCTTGGATTTGATCTTCTAAAACATATTTGTACGATGGGGTTAGAAATCAAATAGCATAGATAAAGTGATAGCCAACACTTCTAAGCTATAGAACCTCATCCAAACAAGAGAAAACAAATAATGGAGAGAATAAAAAAATGAAAAACATAAAAGAAAGCACTCCCCATTATGGTTGATTCTTTGTCTTGCTCTCCTTCTTGTTATGGAACTTTTCCCTCATATTTGTTGAAACACTTGTGCAAAACCTACAAATGGTAGCAAGAAAGTTGGAGAAGAATAGCTGTTAAGCTGAAAATGGAGAAGGAAGGTTGTTTTTATAGACAACCATTCGAATGGACGGTTGAGATAAATCTTCTAGAAAGATTCTAAGATCAATGGATGACAATGCATGAGAGAGATGTTATGAAATGGATGGTTGAGATTAAGTCTTAGAAAAGATGCCAAGATCAATGGTTCAGAATTGATGCACCAAGAATATGCCATGCATGGAAAAGCTATGACGCCGACGGCTATGATGCCTGACAGCTATGACAAACATGCAAGACATGCAGGCTATGACATAAATGAATGTTATGACAAGGGATTATGATAGAGCATCTTTGACTAGGTGGAGGTGCATAAATAATTTATTTTAAATTATTTATTCGAAAATGGAGAAAATGGACAAGTGGAAAATAAATTATTTATTTAGAGAAAATGACAAAAGGAGCATTTAATTAAATTTATCAATTTAATTAAATGGAGAGATGAAAATTAGTCCTTAAATAATTAATTTAGATTAATTATTTAACAGGGGATGTGGCATGAGATAGTTAAATAATTTTAATAATTATTTAACTATAGAAGAATTAAAGGACCATGAATAGATAAATAATTAATGGTAATTATTTAACTATAGATGAAAGGTGACAAAATAATTAAATAAATAATAATTTATTTAACTATTGAAGAAGAGGGAGAAATTAGTGACACAATTAGTTTATTTAATTGATCAGGATAAAATAACGATTAGAAAGTGAATTAATTAAATAATTATAAAAAATGATTTAATTAATAGAGGAATATGATCAAACATGATTGAATAACTAAAATTATTCAATTATCGAAGGACGAGGATGAAGAAAAATGATACTCGCAGGCTTAGGACATCTTTTAGTGTCTATTTTGCCCCTCTTTGAGACAATACAGCTTGTCGCGTTGTTTCAAAGAAAAAGATTGATCAACTGATACATGCCCCAAAGATATCTTGGTAAGGATTATGATAAGAATGATATGCCCCCTTGAGAGATTGATCGAATAGATTGTAAGAAGATTAATCTCTCGATAGATGTCTAGAAAGTGATAAAGTGGTGATGTACATTTTGATGAAAATGCAAAGTTGATGGGCATAACAGAACAATTGATGGAAATTATTAGTATAGCCAAGTTGATGAGTTGATGAAGCTGATTGAGCTAATTAAGCTGATTGAGAATTATGCTTACGTAAGACAAGGTGTTGCAATGATGGATTGACCAATTGATTAAGGGGAAATGTAATTTCAAGAAGCAGATTGATTGATTTGAGATTTGATTCAAAAGACATATACCAGTGAGTTAAGCAATTGATTGATTTCCCTGCGACAAGAAAGATGAAGAAAATGAAATGCAAGATGGAAGAGAATGAAGGTAATGAAGCCTCTTGTACCTTTTAAGTGCTTTTATCATCATCGGGCTTATTATGTCACAAATTAGTATAAGTGTCTAGATAACATGAACATCTAGACGACCTGAATATTGTTTGCATTTTTATTTAGTAATGAAGTATAAGCATCTAGGTATAAGAACCTTAGATGACCTGAATACTTATTGCATGGAAGACACTATCAGACAAGGAATGCTCTCATCCACATTAGACTCATAGGTCCTTGATGCTTTTAGACAACCATGTCCTAAGACGAGTCATCTTGTGAATAAGAAACAATCCACAATCAACAAACAAATGAACATGCCCCATCCTTGCCTCTCTAGTCAAAGACATCTTGGAGAAGCTAAAAGGCATGTCACCAAAGATAAAATCATAAAACAATCAAAGATAAACAAACAAACATGCATCATGCTTCGATATAGATCAAATTCTTGGTATGGTTTTAAGCATTTAATTGGATTTGAAAGGTGGATTGATATATATGTTATAATGTTTGCTTGATTGTCAACACTTGCATGTTTTGATTTTGTTGAAGTTCAAAGCCATGTGGTGATCTGAAAGTATCACTATTTTTTGGAATTTGTTGATTTATTTATTTATTTTTTTGGATTTCTTCCAGACAATTTATGATTTTTTTGAATTATTTCAGGACATTTAATGATTTTTTTGAATTATTTCAGGACATTTTATTATTTTTTTGAATTATTTCAGGACATTTTATGATTTTTTTGAATTATTTCAGGACATGTTATGATTTTTTTGAATTATTTCAAGACATCTTATGATTTTTTTGAATTATTGCAGGACATGTTATGACGGAAATAGACGAGCAGATGGACAAAGAGGGTAGTTTCTCTGATCATGAGATGCCCCAGTGAGGGATAGGACCAACCTAGTATGCATGGCAAAGCGAGCAAGCGAGGGGAATGTCGAACAATCCATAAGCCATGGTGAGTGTGAAAAGGTCATTATGAAGTGGAGGATGAATGAAAAGGGAATGAAAAGATCAAGTAGAGCTCCAAAGGAAAGAGGAGCAAAGCCTCTACACATGGTTCCGATTTTTTGGTTTTCACCATGGTACTTTCTCAAGGCGCCACCGAAGTGGTTTTCACCATTGAACGAATGGATTTCTCTTCTTTTTTTTTCATGACTTTTTTTTTTCTTTTTTTGTATTTTTTCAGGACTTTTTCCTTCTTTTTTTTGTATTTTTTTAGCACTTTGAAAAGATTTCCCTCTGAAGCATTTAGGTGTAAAACTTGTGAATGTGCATACTGTTGATGGGATCACTAAGCATTTCACCTTTTGGAGTAGATAACTAGTATGCCCCAGATCCATACATAGCAGTGATAATGTATGGACCCAACCAGTTAGGCTCAAATTTACCCTTCTTTTCTCTATCTTGTTGAGTGCGAGGATTTTCACGAAGAACAAGATCCCCAACCTCAAATGTACGTGGTTTCACTTTCTAATTATAACTTCAACACATCCGTTGCTAGTATGCTCTAAGATGATTGAAAGAAGTTTGTCTTTGTTCATCCAACATTTCCAACTCCTGCAAATAGGAAAATCAGTATTCTTCATCATTGATTTGATTGCGCAAAGAGACGCGCAAAGAGGGAAACTCGACCTCGATGGGCAAGATGGCTTCAGATCCATAGACAAGGGCATATGGGGTAGCACCTGTGGGAGTACGAACACTCGTGCGATAAGCCCACAGTGCAGGATTCAATTGAATATGCCAATCTCAACCAGCTTCATTGACTATCTTTTTAAGAAATTTGAGAATGGTTTTATTAGAAGCCTCGGCCTGGCCATTACCTTGAGGATAGTAAGGTGTAGAAAAATGATGTTGTATATGGAATTTCTCACAAAGTTCGTGGACATCCTAATTTTTGAATGGACGACCATTATCTGTGATGATGGATAGAGGAACGCCATAACGACAGATGATGTAGTTCAGTATGAAGGTGGCTATTTGTTTTCCAATGATATGAGTGAGAGGAACAACTTCAATCCATTTCATGAAATAGTCAGTGGCAACAAGAATGAACTTATGACTATTGGATGAAGGTGGATGGATCTTGCCCACGAGATCGAGTCCCCACTGATAAAAGGGACATGGTGTAGCAAGAGACTGCAATTCTTGTGCAGGAGCATGTATCAAGTCTGCATGTTTTTGACACTGCTTGCATTTTTTAACAAACTGATAAGCATCCTTTTCCATTGTAGGCCAATAATAACCCATACACAAGAGTTTCTTGGCTAAGGTAGGACCGCTAGAATGTGCCCCACATATACCTTCATGTACTTCTTGTAAAGTAGTTTTGACCTCATCGTGCTCAAGACATCTAAGTAAAGTACCATCGAGACCTCGGCGGTAAAGGGTATCGGCTAAGATCACATAGCGGGAAGCTTGACGGATAAAGGTTTTACGAGATTTATTGGATAGGTTTGATGGCAAGGTGTTATCTCAAAGATAGGTATAAATATCCCCATACCATTGGGAATTAGGACCAACAATGAGACAAATCATTTCAGATTGTGGTATATTGTAAGCAGGTTCCAAAAGAGGTTCTACCAGGAACTCACAGTAAGTGGCATTACTTGGCATTTCTACAAGTGAACCAATTGTTGCCATTGCATCAGTAGCTCTATTGTTATCTCGAGGAATCTGCTCAAAAGAGATTGATGTGAAATAGGCCTTGAAGTCATCCACCATTCTTTTGTAAGGCATCAATTTTTCATCTTTTGTTTTATAGTCATCATTAACTTGTCTGATCACTAGCTGAGAGTCACCAAGAACATGCAACTCAAGGATCTTCCATTGCACAGCTATACGAGCCCGAAAGTAATGCCTCATATTCTGCAATATTGTTGGTACATGGAAACTGTATCTTATAAGCTTTAGGTATACAATCCCCTTGTGGAGTGACAAAGAGAATTCCAGTGCCAGAACCACCTTGTGTGAAGGAGCCATCAAAATATAAAGTCCACAGATGTGTAGATTCCATGTTGAAGATTGATTCATCAGGAAACTCTATAATAAGAGGATGATCATCTGTCATAGGAGCATCGGCGAGTTGATCTGCAATAGCTTGTCCTTTGATTGCTTTTCTTTCTATGTACTCAATATCAAACTCACTAAGAATCATCACCCATTTAGCTAATCGTCCTGTGAGTGTTGCTTTGTTCAAGAGGTACTTAAGAGGATCAATTTTTGCAATGAGCTTTGTCTGGTGTGTAAGCATGTAATGTCTCAGCTTCTGTGATGCAAAAACTATAGCAAGGCATGCTCTTTCAATAGGACTATAATTGAGCTCGTATCCCACTAGAGTACGACTGATGTAATAGATTGCACATTCCTTTCCTTCAGAGTCATGTTGTGCCAAAAGTGCCCCCAGTGCTGTGGTAGTTGTGGATATATATAGAAGTAAAGGCTTGTCATCTGTAGGAGGTACTAATACTGGTGGTGTCATCAGATATTCTTTGATTTCTGAAAAGCTTGTTCACACTTGTCGTCCCATCTAAATGAAACATTCTTGTGTAACAGATGCTGAAAGGGTTGACATTTATCTGCAAGTTGTGCTATAAAACGACGGATAGACTGAAGTTTTCCTTGTAATGATCTCAACTGTCTGATATTCTTAGGCGGAGGCATTTCAAGTATAGCCTTTATTTTTGCAGGATCAGCTTCAATTCCTTTAGATGAGACAATGTATCCAAGGAGTTTTCCAGAGGTTACCCCAAAGGCACATTTCTTTGGATTCAATCAGACCTTGTATTGTTCTAATCTTGTGAAAATTTTATCCATGATCTCTAGATGTCCTGCTCTAGTGTAGGATTTTCCCAACAAATCATCTACATAGTCTTCCAAATAGTTATGCATCATGTCATGGAAGATAGTGGTCATTGCACGTTGGTAGGTAGCTCCGGCGTTCTTCAACCCAAAGGGCATGACATTCCAACAGAAAGTTCCCCAAGGACAAGTGAATGTTGTCTTAATTTGATCTTTAGGAGCAATTTTAATCTGATTGTAGCCTGAGAAACCATCCATGAGGGATAACATTTCGTGCCCTGCTGTCAAATCCACTATCATGTCAATGTTTGGAAGTGGGAAGTCATCCTTAGGACAAGCTTTGTTTAAATCTCTAAAATCTGTGCAACTCGGATGCCCCCATCAGGCTTTGAAACTGGTACTAAATTTGAAATCCAATCAGCATAGTCAATAGGTCTAATAAATCCCACATCTAGCAACTTTTGTAATTCAGCTTTTACCAATAGAGCAATGTGTGGGTGCATTTTTCTCAACTTTTGTTTAACAGGTTTTGCCCCCGGTGGCAAAGACAAGTGATGCATTACTAGATCTGGATCAAGTCCTGGCATATCTGCATAGGACCATGCAAAGTTAACTTGTCTTTCCTTGTAAAACTGCATATGCTCTATTCTCTCTTCAGGTGTTAATGATTCTGCTAAATGAATTATCTTTGGTTTTTCTTCTGTGCCCAGATTTGTTGGTACTGTCTTCTCCACCAACATAGATGATTTTTCATGATATACTGCTAAGGGAAGTGTGTCAAGCCCTCCATCCTCGGGTGCCTCAGAGAGGTTTTCACCCTTGGATACGTCCTTTATTTTTACTTTTTTTGGGTCTAATAGTGCCGCAGAGCAGTTTTCACTAGAAGACCTATTTATATTTTCAATAATTTTGCGACTGAAAGGCTTGGCACTCCCCCCAAAATAAGCCGCACTATTGAGTTCTATGATGAATCCTGCTTTATGATCCTCAAGAGGTGTTTCTTCTCATGATCCTATAAATTTTATGATTGCCTCATCATTTTCAAATACATCTAGTCATGGTGGTCCCTTCTGATCAAAATCAATGAGTTCAGGGTGAACCAAGGGTAAAGAATCATGATTCAAGTCAAGATTTTGAATGGATTCAAGGGTACAAATATTATGATCGGGTTTAGGGGTGGGGATGTTGTCATAGTCACAAATTTCAATGAAGTCATTGATGGCACCTCCCTCATTTGTCTGTGTAGCATTAGAGGACTCTACTTCCTTACTTAAAGCATACGTGGTACTCAAGGTCTTATCTTTCTGTGCATCATATCCTAAACCAAGAACTTTTTGCGTACGAGTAGGTTGTATTGGTTCCAAGATACCCTATTTCTGTAAGCTAAGAGGAATTTTACCATCATATCCCATTTGTTTCATAATATCAAATCCTTTACCATATTGTTCAACAGGTATCTTTATTTTAGTCTGTTCTTTTTTTGTATCTTCATCTTTGTATAACTAGTTTAGGAGATCAGCTTCTTCTGTTTCATTATAAAGGGCTCCCCATTTTTTGAAAGTAGTTGATTTACAAATCATTGTAGTATTTGCATCTGATGTGGTCTTAGTCATTTGTGGTTTACCATAGGTGTGGGGAGATAAAGGTAGATTTCCAATGCAAAGGGCATGATTCAAGGTGTATTCTCCTACTCCTTGTTCTTTTACTTGTATTTTGATCTTAGCTTCATTCAATTTTGAGGAAGATGCTTTTAAGGACTCAGGATCAACATATGCTTGGGAAGGAAATGCTTCACGGTTGTTTGGGATTGTGATTTCAGTTTTAGGGCTTAGATTATGGAAATACATGAAAGGGTTTGGATCTCCTCGTATTGTGATTTCAACACCATTGTGAGGGAATTTAATGCACTGGTGGTATGTAGAAGGTACTACTTGCATTGCATGAATCCAAGGTCTTCCAAGGAGGATATTATAGGTTAGTGGGAGATCAAGGACTTGGAAAACTACATCCTTTACCATAGGGCCAATTCTAATTGGTAGAGTAACTGATCCTTTAGATGAGCATTCCTCTTCATCATATGCCTTTATGGTAATCTTTTTACTTGGATCAACTACATTTTCAGAGAACCCTAATTTTGTGATCAATTCTTGAGTACAAATATTAATGCCTGCTCCTTTGTCTATCAAAAATCGCTTGATCTTAACATTATGGATAAGAACGTCAATGTGTAAAGCTGCGTTATATGGTTGCCGAAGGGATGAATCATCATTTTCTGTAAAAGTGAGTGTATGAGGAGAAGTGATGTGTCCCACCATAGCTTGGAATCGATCTACATGTAGGTCTGTAGGCACTATAGTAGTAGAAAGTGCTTTATCTAAGATAGCTTTATGCTCAGGAGATAGGCGTAGTAGCTCGAGTATAGAAATTTGTGCGGGTGTTTTTCCTAAGTGCTCTATGAGATTGTATTGTGAAGCAGGTGTAGTAGGTTTTGCATTAGGACCTTTAAGGGTAATGTTGCCTTTGCGGGTAGTAACCTTGCAATCAAGTTCTTTTCCTTTTATGATGAAAGTGTTGACATGATTATCGACCTCACTAATGTTATGTATGGTATAGTCATACTTAGCAGTAGTATAATTTACACCATCACTAGCTTCAAGAGCCTTTCCTTTATCCTTGTCATGCTTAGGGAGAGGGTTTTTAAACACCTCATGATCAAAGTTACCAGAAGGAGTGTGTCCATCAACTGATATCTTACCATCATCAATAAGGTCTTGTATAAAATTTCAAAGTTTATTGCAACTATTAGTCTTATGTTGTGTCTATGATAGTCGCAAAAGTGATCTTCATTCCACCATGGGGGTTTGACTTGTGGATTATATTCCTTTATTTCGGGTAGTTTTATAATATTAATTTCAAGAAGTTCTTTTAATGCGGATTCAAGTGATTGTCCCAATGGTGTAAAATTTCATTTTGGGAAACTTCTTTGTTTTTCTTTTCCTTTATCTAAAGATGGACCTTTGAGATTATAAACAGGAGATGATGTTTTAGTTGTTTTTGCATTGACAACTCCATCATTGACTACATTCTTGTTCTTAACCCAAAAAGGGGTCTTGTTGTTTGAATTGATTTTTGATCTTTGTCATTATTAAGTTTAATAGTTCCATCATCAATGAGGGTTTGTTCAATTCGAAATCCCATTTCTATGGCTTCATCAAAGGAATCCAAGCATTTGAGGCAAAGTTCCCTTCCGATTTCTTTGTTCAAATTTCGACAAAAGAGGTCAACCAATTCTTGTTCAGGAATGGAATAATGTAATCGTTTCGTTAAATGTCTCCATCTTTGTAAAAATGACACAAAAGATTCTCCTTGTTTTTGTTTGGTGTTGAAAAGGTTTGTCATGGTCACTTTAAGGTCACAATTGAAACTATAATTGGAGACAAATTTATAGCCAATTCTTGAAAAGATTTGATGGTTGGGGGCTAATCGTGAAAACCATTCCATAGCTTCTCCTCCTAGACTGCGAGGAAATAATCTCATAAGGTATGTTTCATCAACTGCAAATTCCATGGTAGTGGCACAAAATTGTCTTAAGTGGTTCTTAGGATCTCCTTTTCCATTATATTTGTCAAGTTTCGGTATGTCCCAATGGTTAGGAAAAGGTGGCATTGGTATGCTTGGATCGAAGGGATAAGGACATATGTCTTCAATGCAGAACTTGTGAGTTGATGTTTTACTGTTCTTGAGAGTATCCAATTCTTGTCTTAATGTTCTAAGCTCATCCAAAATAGGATCGTTTGTAGGTGCAGGTTTTGATGTCTTTGAAGATCGCTTGTAACCAGGTTGTAGATAAAAGGGTCTATGATCTTTGATCCTACCATCGTTGTTTGTTTTGGGATTCTTAGATTCACTAGATTTAGGTTGGTCATTCATTGTGAGTAATGATATGTCAAAATCAGGAGGCATTTTGATTCCTTCATCAGCAAGGGCCTTGAAGTATTGTTGTGGATTACGTTTGACCACCTCTGTAAGAAGTTTGGTGAACCTATTATCGTTAAGAGCTTCATTTATGGTGGATTGTGTTATTTCTTCACTATCAGTTTCACTAGTTGCAACACTAATGTGATCTTCCCCATCAAAGTCTTTTCCCCAAGGGTTCCCTTCTTCTTGAAACATTTTTGCTCTTGTTCTAGGGGTCATAGGTGATTTGTTATGATTTTCAATCCAAGGTAATGTATGAGACCTAAGACTAGGATGCAAATGAAAAGGATATGATTCTAAGATGGGATATGAAAATGGTATGGTATGATATGACAAGATAAGAATGCAAAAGCTAAAAGGCAACTCTAGGTCCAAAGTTGGTTATGATGTAAAGGCTTTACTTGTGTTATGATGGATAGACACAAGGACCAATAATCAAGAGAGGGTATGTAGGAGATGATGGACTCCTAAAAGGATTTCCCTACTCAAGGATAATGGTATGTTTCCCTAACTCAAGGATGGTGAACCTCAAGTGATGCGGGTGATAGATAGCCAATAGTTTGATTTCAAGACCTAGGAAGAGTAGCCTAAGTGCAAGCTAAAGGTTTTATTTGATCGATGATGAATATGCAAAGGGCTAAATTCTTAGAACATGCAAAGGTTAGGTGAGATGGTCTTGATATGCAAAAGGGATTGAACTCGAAGTGCAAGGAAGAGGATACTTTGATTATTAAGTCGTGAAGGTGACAAAAAATAAGGTGGGTTTGGTTTTCTGATGACCTAGTTTTCACAAGGTGAAGCATAATCACCTACCACCTTCAAGCCTGTCAGACAGAATCAAGCACATGTTCATTTTAATGCACCAAAGAAGTGTTCCTAAACTAGAAATCACAAACACATTGTTTAAGAAATGAGTCTTTGACTAACGGAGCTGCAAAACCACAAATTAGTAGTTTCATAAATGTCTTGGACCAACGAAAGCTGCAAAGAACTAAGTTAGAACAAAGTTTAAAAACCAAACTAAAAGTTAGTAAATAACTAAATTAGAAAATAAAAAGACTAAATTAAACTAAGAAAAAAAAAATAAAAAAAATAAAAAACTAAGAGCTCAATTTTTTTGTTGCTTCAAAAGAAGCAATTTTTGGGAGCCCCACTCCAAAGCCACATGCTACAAACAAAAGATTAGTAAACCAAAGAAATTGAATGAAAACAATAAATTAAAATAGTGATAACTTTCACAAAACTGAAAAAAAAATTAAATCGTAAATATCTATGGAAAGCTAAGACATACACCTTCAAAACCTAGAAAAAGTTTTGCAAAATCCTACACAACAAAAGTATTATAAACAAAAGAAAAATCGGATTTTAACAACTAAATCTTAAAAAACTACAATCAGTAAAATGGCCATAACTTTCTCAAATATTAACAAAATTTCAAACCATTTAATGTTCCGGAAAGCTGAGAACGAGGTCTAGAAAACCCAGAAAGATTTTTAAAATATTTGACGTGTCCATTTTTCTGTGCTCAAATAAATATGACGGGATTTCATATGCATTCTTGGCTGTAATCTGCAAAACAACAAAAATAAACAAGAACACACGAATTTCTCTACTTCACGTCGGGTTCACCAAATGTAAGATGGGGTTAGAAATCAAATAGCATAGATAAAGTGACAGCCAACACTTCTAAGCTATAAAACCTCATCCAGACAAGAGAAAAACAAATAATGGAGAGAATAAAAAAATGCAAAACATAAAAGAAAGCACTCCCCATTATGGTTGATTCTTTCTCTTGCTCTCCTTCTTCTTGTTATGCAACTTTTCCCTTAGATTTGTTGAAACACTTGTGCAAAACCTACAAATGGTAGCAAGAAAGTTGGAGAAGAATAGTTGTTAAGCTGAAAATGGAGAAGGAAGGTTGTTTTTATAGACAACCATTCGAATGGACAGTTGAGATAAATCTTCTAGAAAGATTCTAAGATCAATGGATGATAATGCATGAGAGAGATGTTATGAAATGGATGGTTGAGATTAAGTCTCAGAAAAGATGCCAAGATCAACGGTCCAGAATTGATGCACCAAGAATATGCCATGCATGGAAAAGCTATGACGCCGACGGCTATGACGCCTGACAGCTATGACAGACATGTAAGACATGCAGGCTATGACATAAATGAATGCTATGACAGGGGATTATGACAGAGCATCTTTGAATAGGTGGAGATGCATAAATAATTTAGTTTAAATTATTTATTCAAAAATGGAGAAAATGGACAAGTGAAAAATAAATTATTTATTTAGAGAAAATAACAAAAGGAGCATTTAATTAAATTTATCAATTTAATTAAATGGAGAGATAAAAATTAGTCCTTAAATAATTAATTTAGATTAATTATTTAACAAGGGAGGTGGCATGAGATAGTTAAATAATTTTAATAATTATTTAACTATAGAAAAATTAAAGGACCATGAATAGATAAATAATTAATGGTAATTATTTAACTATAGGTGAAAGGTGAAAAAATAATTAAATAAATGATAATTTATTTAACTATTGAAGAAGAGGGAGAAATTAGTGACGCAATTAGTTTATGTAATTGATCAGGATAGAATAAATATTAGAAATTGAATTAAATAAATAATTATTAAAAATGATTTAATTAATAGAGGAATATGATCAAACATGATTGAATAACTAAAATTATTCAATTATCGAAGGACGAGGATGAAGAAAAATGACACTCGCAGGCTTAGGACATTTTTTAGTGTCTACAATATCAAAAATGTAGTTACCTTTGTTTTGTAACAATACCACAAATAATGACTGTACTCTGCCCTTTTAGGCCTTTACAAAATTTGTCAACTTGGACACTCAACATCAAAAGGAAAACTCAGAATTCAAACATGGCCTCAATGCCATTCAAGATACACTCTCAAATGACAAGATGTCAAACAACAAACTGCATCAGAAAACCTCTTCATTAATGAATCAAAATTACAAACCCTTACCATAGAAACCCCATACTTGTCTCATGAGGGTTTACTAAAAATCATGAATCCCAAGTCCAATTTCCTCAATTAAGGTCATAAAAATATGTAATTATGCCTGCACAAACTAATAGAAACCATCTCCATACCCTATTAAAGTTATTTCTTCAAAGTACTCATCCTAACCTCTAATCTTGACTCAGTTTTGACTTTCAGAACAAAGCAATGAACAAAGAGGACACATTCCTCTAATATTTCACCAAGTTCTAACTAACAAGGCCTCCAAAACACACTTCACAAAATTTTCAAACACTGTACCAAGGTAGGATGTTCACTTCAATAACAAAACACAAAAAAATGCACTGTTCCTTGTTATTTTCTTGATTTTTCTTCAAAATACAGCCTAGGGCATCAATAAAACAATAACAAACATAATTCTTATAGTCTGCAACCTTAGAGCATGAAAGAACAAACAATATTAGACCATATCACCAATTTCTAGCCCTTTCCATCTGTTAAAGCATGAGAAAAGCAATTTTGTTTAGCCACTGCTACCCTAAATGAAGGTTTTAGACTGTTTTTACAAAAAATTCCATATCTTTCTCATACCTTCATGAAAACAAATGATACCAAGAGAAAAATGATGTAGAAACACATTACTAACTTCTCCAATGATTTCCCCTTCAGTATCAGGCCGTACATGGCCGTACAGGAGAAAACAAACACATTTTTTTACAGTGTTTTCTGATGAAAAATAGAATTCCATTGATTTTCTTCCATTACAAATCAAGTTCTCTCTCATGCCTCAACCTATGAGAGGCTCATTTATGCTTTTAAAACCATAACCAACTCAAATATAATGACTACAACTAATTCTCACCTACTTCTAATCACTTGATTTACCAATTACTTGATTTATGCAACTTTCAACTACCATACATTGCATTTTGCAACATAACATGACTTAACAACTTCCAATTTTTACAATATATGAGAAATAAACAACATCCTAGGACCTATAACACCACCAATGTGGCCTCTTGGGCCTTATTACAACATTAGGACATCAAAATGGAATAAATGACTCAATATGGCCTCATGGAGGCATGCGATCAAACAGGTGCTCCTGCACCAACTGATGAGGTATTATTAGGTTGATGATGTCAACAGGACTTCAAATTCTTTTATGAATTCGATTGTTTGGGTATGCTAGCTGTAAAACAAATTTTACCACACAAATCTGAGCGATTTGTCTAAATCAAAAAATTAAGTGTGGTGAACTTTTGTAAGGACTGGGAGGTAAGTGGATAGAGGCTAATGAAAATATGTGGGATTTTCTAGTCCTAACACATTTTATACCTCTTTAATTACATCAAGTAATTTTTAAGGGGAAATGAGGGACATCTAAGATAAATGTCTTAACCTAAACCAATATTTCCACCTTAAATATTGGAATTTAAAATCAACCACGGGGTTGTGTTTGGATACTATCCTCAAGGAAGAGCCAAGTAAGTTTGGTTAGGATTTCAATCCCTTTTGATGTAGACTATGATGATTGACATGATGATGCAATGAACTAGGTGAATTATTATCAAATTAACTAAGTGTGACAAAATATAGATGTTACATAGTAGAATATTAGAAATAGAGAGATAATTTAGATAGGAGATATAGAGAGGAGTCTATTGCCAAAATCTAGAGCTAATTGGGTAAGACACTAGCATGTCATGCATATGTCCAAAAATGCCATAAATCAAGGTTTTGTAACTTGTATGGACTTAGCACTATTTGAACTCCTCTGGTAGTGAAAATTGAAAGTTAGTGTGTGAATATGCCTGTGTAATCAACATACCCTAATTTATCAATGATGGGCCAATAAAGACAAGAGCTAGGGTTTTGGAGTCTCCAAAAGAGTTGAGATGTCGAATCCTCCCCACACAACAACTTGTGAACCTACGAAATAAAGAAAGGAAGAGGGTTGTGTTGTATAGGGTCTTGCCTTGGTCAAAACCCATGTTAATATTCCCACCTCTATAACATCTATGATAATAAGTGATAAGGCGTGTGTGCTTTTGAGGAAAAACAATAATGATAATGATAATTTAACAATAAAATGATAGCTATACCATTCAGATGTAAAACCCTTGTTGGACTAATCTAGCTATACCAATATCAAATAAGGAGGATGAAGATGTTTCCTTAAGATCCTATATATGTTAACACATATAATAATAGCAATAAATAAGAAACATTACATAATACTTGAACATGAGATTGTTGGTAGATTGTGGACTATAATTGGAGTAAATTATATATTTGATCATTTTCTTATCTTACTTTCTTGATCATAATTTTTCATTTTGATAGCCTTAGTTGTCTAGGAGAAAAGAGGTTGCATATTTATGAATTCAACCACATATCAAAATAACTATTTAGAGAGGCTAACAAACATGATTGTATCCTTAATTACAACAAGGACAAATTTATTATTATTATTATTATTATTATTACCTTATGGTAATTATAATATTACTAATATTTCTTTTTATCCCTTAAGTATTTATTATCATTGTCCAACAATTTAATTATAATATTATTTAATTATTTTTTTAATTATCTAAATGTCACAATTTCGGGGACATGACATAGGACAATACTAAGCTAAGAGACATGATAGCCCCTAGACTTAGGATTCTACCAAAATACAATGTTAAGATAAAAGGGACACACACATAAGGCATGAGGTAAGAAGACATATATGTATATCAAATATGGGTAGCAAAATAATAATTCAAACATATACAAATAATATAGAAAAAATACACAGAGCATGCGTGGAAAATAAAAGCATAAGAGGTATGGCCTATCAGATTAGTATGATCCACAAATCCTTACTAGGATCCATACCAAAGGAAACATTCATAAGTTATAGGCCAACAATATTCGTTATTTTCTAGTGGCTTATGAAAAAGTGAAAATATCGTAGACTAGTAAAATGCACTGTTTACTAGGTGAGTTTCACAAGTAGAAAATGAAAACAACACATGCTAGTGTTTTATTGAAAAGGTATCCTAGCTCTAATGCATAGATCACTAACATCTATTCTTTTTCAAAGAACATTAGGATGCAAATTGGAAAGGAAATTAGATTGACTTCCAACCTTTAAGATGAGCCAACTAGCCTTGGATCTGATCCTTTAATGAATTAGAAATTGATTGGAATTAACTTGGTTTTGTTGACCTAATTAAACTATGAGACATAATTTGAAAGTACAATCTTTCTCTAACAACAAAACTATAAAGTCAAATTTTGAGATTAGATTTGAAGGGAGTAGAGTGTTGTGCACATGTGGTCCAAATCTGAGCTAATTTTTGGTGGAACAGGGAAGAAGGAAACCCTAGTCCAAGTATCTAAAATTGAAATATGATTTTACAGTCCTCAGGTCCTTAGTTTGTAGCTTCTTCCTTCCAAATCCCATTATTGGATCTTCATTTATTGCCGAGATATTATAGTTGCCATATCTTGTCAAGTTGTAGGGTTTGAATGCATGAATAAGTGGATTGTCTTCAAATATTCCTTCAATCCTCTTCAAATTTGTACCTACACATTCAAAAGGAGAGGAAGGGTTGTACCATATAGGGTCTTGCCTCAGTCAACCCCATGTTGGTGTTTCCACCTCCACAATGGAAAAATTGATAAAAGAGAGCTTATTCGTTTGAGCGATAGAGGCTAAATGAGAATGAATGATGAATCAACAATGGATTGTAACTCACCACTCAAATCTGATTTCCTTGAAGGACTAAAGTCATGCACATCTCCTCAAGGATTGATTGTAAGATGGCTTGGATTGATTTGAAGTCCTACAAGTGATAGTCCTCAAAAAAAATGTATGCAAAAACATGAACAAACTCACATGATGCTTTGACAATGAAATGATACAATGATTGCTCTTGACTTGATAATAATTACTTGATAATGCCCTTGATTTCCAATTCTTTCTCATTTTTTTTCTTGTTAGTCCCTAAATGATGAAATGACTAGGTATTTATATGTAATTGATATAATTTCCCAAAAATTAAATCCTGATGGTTGACAATTAGAATTTTAATATAAAATATTAAATTACTATGACCAACAATTTGAATTTTTGGGCCACATTAAGGGGACTAGAGCACAAGGAAACTCTAGTCCAAATCCCTCAATTTTTGGGATCCAAAGTGCTAGGAGAAAATATCAATTGTGTGAAAATATCGATTGTGTACTTAGATCTTGCACATTTTATAATTTAGGAAATTAGGTGTGCAATTAGGTCAAATCAATTAGGGGGGAGCAAAGCATACTGTGAAATTTTCAAGGGTGACAATTTACGATGCTACATTTAGCCCCCACTTTAGTGAGAGTATGAACTTACATTAAAACTCACACTAAAGTAGAAAATATGTCAAGAGGGGTTCAGTTATCCAAATGTTGAAGAGATAGGATGACAATGAATCTAGGGGGAAGCACACAAATCCTTGAAATTCAAGATCCCATGGTAAACCAACATAAGGATAGAGGAACACACATGTGAAGTGAAATGCAATATGACAAACATGAAGTATACACAATGAATATTGATGACATAATATAATGCACTCATAACATGAACATCAAATAAAACACAAAAATGATGCAAACACACAACATATAATAATCACAAAACACAAAAACACAAGGTTAGTATTCAAGTCAGTAAAGCAAAGAGATCTCAATCTTAAATTTGTTTCAAATACCAAACATCATCCATCAAATATGTTGTTAACAAAATTGTGCTCTCACAAGGGTGTTAAATCACTCATGAGGTACATAGATCTACTGGCTAGCAAATTGTGTTATACTAGGTTTGTTGGAAAGAGACACCGTGAATGATTTTTGTTGTTGTCATTGATGGAAACCCTACTTGGTGACAGATCCTCATGACAACATTTGCTTATATTGATAGTCAAATTGAGGATAGTCAGGAAGAAGAAAACATCCAACAGTTTGGTGATCATGTCGATTCACTTACAAATTTCTAGTTATTCTTTTGAGTCGTGGATCTCATGGGAGGCCTATCAGTACATCTAATGTGTTGTTCAGAAATCTCAGTGCCTTGTATTAAGTCTTGTGTGATTTTGGAGATTCGGTTGGCTACTTCTTTGTTTATCAATATTTTGGGGCTGATTCAGTTGATGTAATATATTGTGGATATTCAGGAAATGTTTATTTGAATATTTTTGTGTTTGGTCATTATGTTTTGGGTCCAAGCTAAGTTGTGGATGCACATTAGATAACTCTTAAGATTTGAGCCAACAAGTTGCTAATATTTTCAAGTTTTATTTGGAGCCAACATGTTGCAATTAAATTACTAGTCGTGGATATATATGTATGATCTCTTATATCATTTTGTGTGTGTGGTGTGTTTATGTGTATTGCGAATATTAGAAGAGTGTTAGAGTGATTTTATGCATAGTTTCACTTGCACATAAAGATCATGTGAAGCGAGTTAGAGTAGAGCAGAGCAAAAGTTTAGTACCAGTTAGAAAGACAGAATATTGACATCTGAGCCTAACCGGAACTGTAATCAAGCATTTGTAGATGTTATTCCTTTAGTTCATTCTTTTGGATATAATCCAAATCTCTGTAAGGAAATGTGCCTTCCTATTTTGAGTAGTGAGCTCTAGGAAGTGTGCCTGAATGCAAGTGCATTCCTATATTGTAAACGTTTTGAGTATACTCATATCATATTGTGGATTGGCCATCCCCTGTGGTTTTTCCACTAACAGGTTTTCCACGTAAAAATTCCTGTGTGATGGTGTTGTGGCTATTTTCTTTCTGTTTTTGCATATTTCTTCTGGTTGAATATTTTAAGTGGGTTAATAATCAGAATAATAATGTCAATTTTTGTAGAACACTGATTCACTCCCCCCTCTCAATGTAGCTTGTTTCCAACAATTAGTATCAAAGCTAGTTCCTCGAAAGAAGTCTAACAGCTTGGAGAGATCTTGGAAAGTGTTTTCAATGGATACAAGTAGTCTTCAAAAACAACTTATGGTGGCCCTAGATGATCTTGACCAGTCAAAATCTAAGAACCGGGAACTACAGGAAAATCTTGAAAATGTAAAAAAATTCAAACAGTCATTAAAAGACAAAATCAATGAATCAAGAGAGAAAAGAAAGGAATTATGTGATCAGCTCAAGCAGAAGAACAAAATAATGGAAAATGAACAACTCAATCATGCCTTAAAGGAGAAAATAGAAGAGTGTGAAAAGTTTTCCAAAGAAAATGCTGCTCTGAAGCATGAGATGGAATCCATCATGATGAAAATGACCAAGGAAATCAAAGATAGAAAGAAAAATGAAGAAAAGCTTGCTCAATCCTTGAAAGAAAAATTTGAACAATGCAGTTGATTGGACAATGAACTGGAACAATCTAAAAACAATGAGGAAGTGCTTGAAAAACAACTTGATGATCTTAGAAATGAATTTACTACTACAAGTGAGTACAAGGAGAATTTCAAAGCTAGTTCAACCAAGCTTGATGAATTTATTAAAGGTCAAAGGACTGATGGTGACATGCGGGGTCTTGGATATGAAGAAGGAGAAAGTTTCAGATCTGGACAAAGGAACTCTGGACAAAGGAATTTCAAAAAAGGAAGATTCCGACAAGGAAATCAAATGAATGGAGCCAGAAGAAATCCGACGAGACAACCAAATGCTCAGAGATTCAACGGTTATTTTTTAACTTGCAACAAATTCAGTCACATGGATTCTTAGTGTAGAAGCAGGATGAATCCAAGTGGACCATCATTCTTAGGTCAGTTCTTTAATTTCTATAAGTATGGCCATAAGTCAAGTGAAAGCAGAGTTGTGATGAATAATTTTCATAGAGATGTCAAATGCTATGCATGCAATAGGTTTGGGAATATTGCTAACCAATGCAAATCAAGGGAAAATTAGTGGAACAGTTGGTCTGATCAGAGAAATGTTGTGTGCTACAAGTACAAAAAATTTGGGCATACTACTAGATTTTGTTGGAACATAAGAGGTCTAGTAAGACAAAATAGACAACAAAATGTCAAAGGAAAAGGGAAAGGTACTATAGATGTGATCAAAAGGAAAATGCAGAAGAAATGGGTGAAAAAGAATCCCTCTATCAAAGGAAATGTGCCAGCACCAAAATATGCTTCTGGTAATTCCTCTGGGAATTAGTTCTGGGTCTTTGGCCTGGGGGAGCTATTAGGAAAATTCTTCAATCCCCTGTAGGCAAATGATACTGGAATGTGGACTAGTCCAGAAGGTGGATCAATGTTTTTTAGATTTTGTCTAGCTAAATTGGAGCTATAATTGCAAAGCTTTGGAGATTCACAAAAAAAATATCTATCTTAGTGCTTGAATTCAGAGTAACCGAATGAACTAGTGTTAAGGAATTTATTGCGACAAAAGGGTTAGTTGTGAGAGTAATAAAAATCCATTTTTATCTTTCATTTGTCACTTTGCATTTTGAAGGAAAGTAGTTTGAAGAGCCCTGGAGTGAACCTTGTTGAATTGTGAAGAAATTCAAAGCATGGAGAAGAATCTGTGAACGAACTTCGATCCAATCGAAAGGTATTTTTTGAAAAGCCTTTGAATTTATGAATTTTCAATCGTGGCCACTTCGTTGGTAGTGAAGGTTAAGGACAAACCCCATCCTAAGTTTAAATGACACCCTTATAAGTTTGTTGAGACTGAAGCCTTAGGAACGTTTTCATCTATGTTGTACGAAGTTTTGCACATTGAGGATATTAGGGCATATATTCATGTGAACATTGAAGAGTTAGGCACTTCTCAAATAATGAATTTGTATTCCCATCGTATAATTAGAGAAGATTTTATTGTAAAACAAAAATTTCAAACCCTAGAAGAGAAGAAGTTTGCATAGTTTGCAAGATTTCCCGTATTTGAGCAAAATGAATGGGTGAGATACATTTTGAACCGTGTTCATTCTGAATTCATGTGGCTAAATATACCCTTCAAAATCACAAAGGAGGCTATATGTGCAGTGATAGGTCTGAATTCCATTGATAGACTTCCAATCTTGAAATCCGTGAAGAATGACAAGGTTATTGAGGCAACTGGTGTGAAATGGGATAGAATGGAAATGACAATAGAAGACATTTCTGAAGTAGATGTGAAATTCACATCAATGGTCATTGGTTACAAGATATACCATTCTAGCCGGGACAATTCTGTATTCGGTAGGACCATCTATGCAACTTATGAAATGGTAAAGAAAAATGTAGATTATGACTTGTGTGAGCTACTCAGAAGTTAGTTGTTGGAGAATTTGAGCAAAATCAAGAAAGACAAGAAGAATACTTTCAAATATGGCAATCTTCTATTGTGCTTATTTTTCTATTTCATGAATGAAGTTCTGGGCATTGGAAAAGTACATTGGAAAAATGATGATCTCACAGCTGTTCAGATAAGGAACAAGTTGTTTAGAATGGGTGACCATCAAGCCAAGAACACTACCCTTTGGGGGTACTTCAAAAATTTCTAGGATATGATGCATGCCAGGGAAAGAATTACCACTTCAATTATGGAATAGTACAAAGATATTATCTGCTTCATGGTGGATATTAACGAATGTCTTATGGAAGTTGTTGATCCCAGAACAATTTGGATCATGCCAATGGGATACGAAGTAGAGGAAAACATTCTAAAGATATATGCAGAACACTTGCTAAATTCACCTCTAGATCCGGGTGAAGAGAGGTTTGGAACATATGTAGAGAAAAGTATGCAATTTCATGAGGAATTGAGAAAACCAGTGATAGTTAGGAAAGTAAGAAAAGAGACAAAAATTTTTGGAGAAAGGATGGGATTACCTGTAGAAGCCTTGAGAGAAGCAAGAAGGAGGAGAGAAGAGGCAAAAGCAGTAGAAGTGAAAGAAAAAATAGAGTCTGCTAGTCCTAGTGTATCCTCTACCTACACTAGATCTACAAGGAGTTCCCTTGCAGCAAAGCTAGCTCAAGACATGTCTTCTGGTAAAAGGAAGAAGGATAAAAGTATAAGAACATATAAACCTATTTTAGAAGATGAGGAAACAAAATCATAAAAAGTCTTGAAAGAAGTAAAATCTACTAGAACTCAGGTTGTCAAGTTAAAATTTCCCGGCAAAGAGGAAAAGGCAAAGAAGGCTAAAGTTGATAAACCTGGTATGTTAGTTGATGAAGTTGTGAATGCAGTTGTCAATGATGGTAATCTCAAGCCCCTCTATGAATTGTATGAAACTTCTGATAAATCTGGTGAAAGAGCTCTAGAAGAAGCTACAATAAAACATATGAACATTTTTAATAAATTTCTTGTTGAGATTATGTCTGGCTTACCCAAGAATCTTAATGATATTTTGGATTTGAGAAGGTTAAGTTCTAGAACAGAAGAAGAGAATATGAGGAAGAGAGTTCTTGCATAATTGTGTCCAAAAATTTCAATTGAAGAGATGGATTCACTCCTTGAAAAAGCTAAAAAGGAATTTAAGAGCAAGAAAAGGGTGAATAAACTCATGATTGGTGAAACTGATGTTGTTGTCAGTGAAACTAAGGAAATTATGGAAGATTTTCTATCAAAGAATAAGATTAACATTGAGGAAATGAATACTAAAAATTTTCCAAAAAATGAGGCAGTAAATGAGGAGGTAAATGAAAATGAAGAAGAGAATGTGAATGAGGAGAATATGAATGTATCTGATCCTCCAAAAGTTGAGGATATTCTAATTTCTCCTAATATGGAAAATACAGAGACACCTATGTAAATTGAATTTCCTAAGGTGGTATTACCTAAAGAGAAGGAGGTACTAAATGAAGAGGTTGAAGTGCCTAAAAGAAATCCAAAAAAAATCTCAGAAGAACCCAAGGCTGAAGAAGAAAAAGTTCAGGAAATCAGAGTGGAGGTAAGAGAAATTGCCAAGGCAGTGAAGAGATCTCTGATGGAGCAACATGAAAATTTTGATCCTAAATTGGATGAAATTTCAATTAATCTATCAACTCTGTCTTCAATTCAGATGATGAAGGTTGCATCAATTTCTCAAGCTAAGGCCAGTGAGAAAATTCTGAAGTCTCACATAGAGGATAGTGAACTGCTAAGCCTTGCATCTAGATTTTTGCAGAAATTAATGCCTTCTCATGTCATGGATCCATCAGGTTCCTCTTTCAGTGAGCTAAAGAAGCTCATAAATGTTTTAAGTACTCAATTTAAGTCTCTTGAGAAATTTGTTGAGGATAAAGTGCAAAAGGAGTTTAATAGAAAAAGACTTAGTCAGTTGAAGGCAGTGATTGCAAAGGATAAGATTCTATTAGCTACTTGCATGAAGAAAACTAAAGGCTCTGTATCTAAAGTTGGAAAATCCTATAAGTCTAATTTGGCTTTTTCCAGGTTTACTGAAGGTAATGAGAAAAAGGTGAAGGATCTGGAAAATCAATTAGCTACCATTTATGCTACTTTTGATCCTTTAGCCGGTGATGTAGTTCAACAAGAAGGTCAAGTAACAACCCTACTTGACAAAATAAGATGTTTAAAGAATGAAAATGATAGAATTGTTGGAAGAGTAAGTGAACTCAAGGGACAAATTTGTCTGAAGAATGAGATAATGGTAAGTGCTTTGAAGGAAGCAAAAGTTGTTGTAGCAGTTAGTGATCTGGAAAATATTGAAATTGTAGAGGCTCAATCCTATTTAATGTGTGGTCACATAATAGTTTTGGAAAGTCTCAAAAGGGTTTGTGATGACAATTTAAGAGTACTGAAGAAAATTTTTGCAGACATTTTCAAAATTTTGTAAATTTATGCCTATACAGTTTTGGAATTTTGTTTCAATTTTCCCAATTTTTTCCATTGATGTCAAAGGGGGAGATATGTATAGTGAAAAATGTATAGTCATCATAGGGGGAGTTGTTTTCCCAAGATTGAAGTTTCTTTTTGGAGTTTTTGAAATGGAAGTGTAACTCATGTTGGTTTTAATCTGACACTTAGTCCTTTTTCACTAAGTGTTGCCATCAATGCCAAAGGGGGAGATATTTGGCAAGAGGCACTACAAATGATTTTTGGTGTTGTCATTGATGGAAACCCTAGTCAGTGATAGATCCACATGACATCATTTTCTTATACCAATAGTCAGATTGAGGACAGTCAAGAAGAACAAAACATCTGATAGTTTGGTGATCATTGATTCACTTACAGATTTCCAATTGTTATTTTGAGTTGTGGATCTCATGGGAGGTCTATCAGTACATCTAATGTGTTGTATAGAAATCTAAGTGCCTCGTATTAAGTCTTGTGTGAGTTTGGAGATTTGGTTGGCTACTTCTCTGTTTATCAGTATTTTGGGGCTTAGTTGATGTAATATATTGCGAATATTTAGGAAATTTTTATTTGAATATTTTTGTGTTTAGTCATTATGTTTTGGGTCGAAGCTAAGTTGTGGATGAAATTTGTGGATGTGCATTGGATAACTCTTAATATTTGAGCCGACAAATTCCTAATATTTTCAAGTTTTATTTGGAGCCAGCATGTTGCGATTAAATTGCCAGTTGTGGATATATATGTATGATCTCTTATATCATTTTGTGTGTGTGTGTGTGGTGTGTTGATGTGTATTTTGAATATCATAAGAGTGTTAGAGTGATTTCATGCACAGTTTCACTTGCGCATAAAGATCATGTGAAGCGAGTCAGAGTGGAGCAGAGCAAAAGTTCAGTATCAATCAGAAGGACAAAAGATTGACATCTGAGCCTAATTGGAACTGTAATCAAGAATTTGTAGATGTTATTCCTTCAGTTCATTATTTTGGATATAATCCAAATCTCTCTAAGGCAGTGTTCCTTCCTATTTTGAGCAGTGAGCTCTAGGCAATGTTCCTGATGGAAAGTGCATTCACATATTGTAAAATTTTTGAGTATACTCATATTATATTGTGGATTGGCCATCCATCGTGGTTTTCCCCTAATAGGGTTTCCACGTAAAAAAATTCGTGTTATGGTGTTGTGGTTATTTTATTTCTATTTCTGCATATTTCTTCTAGTTGAATATTTTAAGTGGTTTAATAATTAGAATAATAAAGTCATTTTTTGTAGAACACTGATTCAGCCCCCCTCTCAGTGTAGCTTGTTTCCAAAAAGGTTTACATGTAATATGATGGGTTTCACAAGGATAGCAGGTCGTGTTATGCTAAGACACTCATGAAACACATGGATCCACTAGCAAGCAAGTTGTGTTATGCTAGGTGGTCATGTTAAAGATTCTTTAAACTCATAGACCAACAAACTACATTATGCTAGGAGTATACAAACCATGCTTTAGGGAGTGTACAAAAATCACCTTGGGGGTGCATAAAATTTATTTTCCAAGGGGATGAATAAAACTCACCTTAGGGGGTGTATAAAATTTAACATCCAAGGGGATGAACAAATGCTTAACGACATAGGGGACAAACTAATAACCATGCCTTAGTGGGAAATATAAAATCACCACTACTAAGGGGGTATGTTAATAAGTCAAATATCATAAGACAAAATGGATAGGGGTAGTATATGCCCCCTTTAAAATTTCAACAAACTTTCTATGTTGGTATTTTAAGGAGAAAAAATGGGAAGATGGGATCCTTGAAAGGAATACACACCTCCAGAACTAGTTATCCTTGCCCCCCAAGTGTAGAGACAAGGAAAACCATGCAAGAGACTATCATGTTTCTACCATGGAAAATATGGTTTCACTTAAGATTGTACCACCATGAATGGCAATGAGAAAACATATATAAGTTACAAATGCCACATAGTGATGAGAAACACCATAGAATAAAGATCATTATTGTTTAGAGTGATTAGGTGCATCAACACATAGAAGAGAGCCACAATCATTAAGTTGTATTTTATTATGCAAGGCCTCACATTCATTGGTAAAATGATCATGCACTTGATGATATGAAAAAAATGAGATAACATTTTTTTTATGTGTTTGGGGAAAGAGTAATCAAGTGGGCTTTGGGAAGCCTCAAAAAAATATTCTCTTGCTCAATGGTAGAAGATATTTCATTCTCTTGTGAAGAAAAGATTTCTCATTTACCACAAGATGTCATAAATACATTAGATGAAAAAAAATTAGATGAATATGGGGATGAAGGCTGGAAACCTAGACCCTATTTGGAAAAGTAAACTATAGACTTCACTTGACCCTTATCATTTTATTCCATGTTTGAATTACATCTATTTTTAAAAATAATTTTGTATCCAATCCCATAACATTCTTCCAACTCAAATGAAGAAATCGTATCTACATGCTCTTGAGAAGAATTGGATTTTTCCTGAGCAGACAAATCCTTTTTAAGTTTTAAAAGCTAGGCATCTTACACTCATGAGGTATAAAAGTTAAAGAGCCTCCCTCACCATCATAGGGTAATTTCTTTGAATCTATTGGTGTAGAACAAGATAAAATATGCAAGAATATTTAGGTTTATATTGTGATATTTTGTACACTCCCATAAAGGAGGGTGTGAAATCTAATAAACCACAACCATCACAAAAACATGCATTTGAAGATGAATTAATATCATGATCATCATTTGTATTTGATTCTTTGGACTTCGATGGCGAGGTTTTAGACTCCGCTTTGAAACAAGGTGTTAAATCTAATGACCCCCAACACCATCTAAGATTTTTTTATAGGTGTAATATAATCATGATTATGATCAATATGTATAGGTTCTACGCTTAAAGTTGGAATCAAAGTATTAAGAGAGTTGGAAGTGTCATATTGGACTTTGATTTATGAATTATAAAATTTTTCATTTGCTTTAACCATATATCTTGTTATTATACTCATACTGCATCTCACAATGAAGAGTAGACGAGACTCCCTTCATTGTGTGAATTCATGGTCTACCCAGGAGATGATTGTATTAAAGACATCCTGACATGATATGGACAAGGGTATCATAGGCACTACCTTAATGGGTATTGTAATCACTCCTAATGGTTGCTTACCAACTGTTACCAATTTTCCACTACAGCTCAATTGGTGGAGCTAATTAAATATTGTTATATTTGGAAGTGAAAGAACAATTATTTTTGCATGCTTAAGTGTTGTTTGTACTATATTCATCATTCATCAAGTGACAGTTATGCATTGTTTGAGAAAACTAAGTTTCAAAAGTGTTGCTTGAATGCTTTACAAATCAAGTGGAGTAAAGAACTGAATATACAAATGTTTAAGCTTAACAGAGTGCTTTCATTTATTTCATGAAGTTATTCACATTACATGTTTTCATTTGATTGCAAGGATACAAATGATGGTACAACTTTGCATTTCAATGCATTTCTTTCAGAATGGAAATGAACAAAGAAATTTAAATATCCACACAATTCATGGTTTTAGCTGGTTCCATTCATTACAAGAAAGGAAATATACAACTGAAAGAGATCAGCAAGTAACATAGGACATATCCGTCATTTCCTGAGTTGATCTTCGGTTGATGGCTCATGGCTTGCTCCATTCCGCTTTCATTCCTAGTTGTACCTACAAGAGATTGAGAAGGATATCAATTAAGAGCTTGGGATATGAATTATACCACATGCCATAGTAACATAGATATATTTCAATCCTTGAAATGCATAGAATCAACTAGAGGAAGGAATAGAAGCATGAACTGAAAAGGGAAACATCATCATCATATATTGTTTTTTGCTAACATTGTTTGCTTCCTTGTGCAGGTATAGGTAAACTCATGTAGTTGATTATCTTATGAAGACCAAGCATGAGGAGAAAACTGGCTCCCACAAGGGTAGAGCTCGACATGCTTCCCCTTTGATATTACAAATGGGGTTGAGTGAAGGAGTGCAATGATCATGTTCATCAGAACTATTCATAAAAGAGTAAATAAGAGTTTCATTCATCATAGCCATTAAGCTAACTATTCACTCATAACAATCAAGTAATATGCTTTTCTGAAAGCTACAGGTGAACAACAGACTTAATGAATTTAATCAATTCAACCGAGACTCCTCAATGTCATGTTTGCAAGTTTAAATGTTGTACTATTTGTTTGCTGCTATGAGTATTGATTATTCATGATGTCCATGATATTATGAGAAGTACAACAGTGTTAATGCTCATGATGGTGATAGTGAACAGGCATACATAATGCCTCATTAACAAAGAGCACTGTTTGATAAAGGAAAACATGTGATAAGCTTCAAATTTTCATTTGAAGGGAGAACGAGTGCATATAATAGTTTTTCTTAATGGAACATAAAAATGCATGAAGAGTGCCATATAAGAAGCAGTGATAGCATCTAATCAATGCATGAACAGTTTAGTCATCTATTAAGTGGTGGAGCAAGCAACTTGTTTGAAGTGTGAAGTATAGTGACTACTATGTTTGATAAACAAAAGTGGATGATACAATAAAGACAACCAAATTCATCTTGGCTAAAAGCAGAACACAAAAAAAACACATGTTCACAAGCTGTCAAGTAGAGTACCCAACCTTTCAAGAAAAATGGAGTGGATGCATTGGGAATACATCACTACAGGAAGGTAGTCGGGCAAGGTGAGACAACAGTAATAAGTTTTAGTGTACTTTCAAGTTTGAGCATCCTGATGGAGCTATATATGCAGTAATGTAGATAGAGAGAACAATAAAAAAGTAGTCCATTACATAGGGAGTTTCTTTCTTTTTCATTTTTTGCGAAATACCATAGGAAGTGTTCAAAACAGATGTAAAGTATTCTCTTTGTTACAGTGAACCTTCGTGAGGTTTTTTACAAAAAGTAATTTGGTATTTCTCTCAAATTTTAGGAATCCCCATATTGGGTTTTTGAGCTAAAAGTGCAGTTATGCTTGAAATAACAAATACACATTTGAGTATGTCAAATCCAAATGTAGATTTATCCAAATTCTTACTATTTTCAGGAATACCCACATGGGGTTTCATAAATGTAGAACTTGTACAATGGTGGGTCAAATTCAATTTTTAAATGCATCAAATAAACATGATTTTTTCAAAATATCATTTACCCATGTAAGGGTTTTGACAAAAACTACAAAAGAAAGTGAGATATCGTCATGGGTCAAGCTCTAGATAGAATAAACATGGTTTTCTTGCTATTTCAAGAATACCCACATTGGGTTTTTGACAAAGATGCAATTTGTATTTGATTTTTTAAAATACCCATTTGAGTTTTCATCACAAAAACACATTTTCTTCAAAATAGCAAATACCCATATGGGGGTTTTGTTCCAGAAGTGCAAAATATACAATATAATCTCTTGGGTTGAGCCCAAAAAATGACATAAACCCATTTTGGTGCATGAGTGGCCGCGACCAAAGAGAGGGATTTACAACTTCAGATTTTCATTTGAAATAGAAAAACTCTTAAATGTGCATGTTAGGCCCCAAAATCTGAAAAGAGGCAATTGAAATCATACAAATTTCTAAGAAAAGTGAATTCAAGAGCATGTAATGGTGTGGCCTATATATGGCTATGAGATCATAAATGGAAAGTAACCTTCTTGTAGAGTACTTAAGCTTTCTTAAGCTTCTATTTTGGAGAAATAATGCCAAGAGAAAGAAGCAATGGGACAATAGATTACCATGCGCGTAATATGGAGCAAAGGAAGCCATGGCCAAGCTCTCTCAAGGAGCTTCCAGATCATAGTTCGAGATCACTCATGGTAGCCACCAAGAATGGAGATTAAGTATAGGAAAAAATGAAGAAAAAATAAAAAAGGATGGTCATATCAGTCACGGCCTTGAAGCCCATTTTTTCCTTCAAAGTGAACAGGAAAGCCACAAAATAGCTTGAGAACAACTTACCAAAACTGTGTATGGAGGAGTCGACCAAGCTGAAGATGAAAACCGAAGTCTCCTAGCACTCTAAGCTAAAAATCCTAGTTTATGGCGGTGCTCTATCTTAGTAGAGCTTAATTTTCAAAGTGACCAAGTGTGAAATGATTGGATTTTAGGGTTTGAGTTGGTTTTGTCTCTTGCCCTAATTCGAGTTTAGGTTGAGCATTATGATTTAGGTTAGTACCCTTATTATTTCCATTTGACAATACATGAGTGGAGAAATTTTAACTTAGGAGTTCCTATTTTTCATTTTAAGACCAAATTTAAGTTAATACTTTTGGTGGCCAAATTTCATGCCTAGGTCGAGCCTCTTGGGAAAATTCATAAGTCTTAATGATTTTAGGTCTTGATTTATACCTAAGGCATTTGATTTAAATGTCAATACTTATGTCTATGCCTTAGTTTTAAATGAAGAGTGATTAAATGTCTTAGGGTTTTAATTTTTAATTGATTTTGAAGAAATCAATTAAATTATCATGGATAGGTGATTGCCTTATTTTTATGATTTTTTAAGAAAATCAAATTTGTAATGGAGTAATAAGGTTATTTTTTGCAAAGATTTTTTAAATCTTTATTGCAAAAATAATCAAATTGAGGAAAATATAAAGTCTTCAAATCTTGTAAAGCAAGAATAAAGCAATATCTTATAAATTGCTTTATTTCTTTGCTATTATTAGCAGATTTATGAGAGATCTTTCTTTGGTTGGATTTGAACTTCTTGCTGGAGTGATGAAGTGTTTTATTTGCTTTTAAACAGATTTGACCTATTTTTAGGAGCTTTTCAGTATGTACATGCAAAAGTGTGACTTTTCCACTTTTGTGCCAACTTTTTGGGCAGTTCTTGATGATTTTCCTTGAGCTTTCTTCTTGAGCTTGGATTAGGGTTTTTGAGGTATATCTTGGAGAAAAACTTAGTGTTTTTCTAGTTCAGATTCTAGTTTCTTGCTCTTACATATTTTTGAGCTTGTAAACTTCTTTGTATAGATTTTGAAAGTTTCACTCCTTCATTCAATAAAATAACTTTGATGTGTCTTGTGATTCAAATCTGTTGAATCCTTTTCTTGTCTTATTGTTGTTAAGTGATTTGCAGGAGTTGCATGCTAATTTAGGTTGTGCCTTGTGTTTATTTTAAACCTTTACAAAAATAACTTTTGGATTATATGTGTTGTGAGATTGTGAGAATCAAATTTTAAAGAGGTGGTGAGAGTGAGTTATTATCAGAATCTTCTTAAAGTTGGTCAATTATTTTATGTGATAGAATTTCAGTCTTAAATTTTAAATCCAATTTATCCTTCTATCCTTTTTCCCAGAAAGTCACTTAGAATAGGATCCATCATTTAGAGAACCAACTCACTCTCGAGATTCTCTCTTCATATAGATCACCCACATCTGAAAAGAGTTTCCATGTTTCAATAGATAGTTTGATTTTTTGCAAATCTGACAAAGGGTGCATATCTGATTGTTAATAGTTTTTGGCATGCCCAATGGGACTCTGAAAATCATTTTCAAAATTTTTTTTAATATTTTAAAGTTGTTGTTTGATGTATACAACAAGTTATTCAACCTTGTGGAGCCTAGTTTCAATATACCTGGTGACTCCGATTCTAATTTTTACATGTAGACTTAGTGTAGCCTGCGCATGAGAAAAGTACAAACCAGATCAAGTGTTGCACCTTTTGAATACCGATAGTTGTCCCCACCACAAAGAAGAGGTAGAACAAAAAAGAGGCTATTTGAAACACCTATGAGGTCAAAATCAACACCTCTTGTTTTTAGCTCTTTGGTTTTATCACCAGGAATCCCTATTCCAATATCACAAGCACCACCAATGGTAGCACCAAGACAACACCCGTTTGCACCTTTTAATGGAGGCAGTCCATTAGAAATTGCTCAACATGATGACATCCCAGTTGCAGCCCTTAGAAGCATATCGTACTTCAGCGGGGAGGATCACACAACATCGGTTGAGCATATTCGTGATGTGGCTACCTTATGCTTAGTTCACAACATCACACAAGAGAACGTCGTGTTAAGACTCTTGGCTGCAGCACTCAAAGGGAAAGCATTGCAATGGTTCAGAGGCCTCGCAACCGATCCAATAATGACATGGGATGCACTAGGAAATGGCTTGTACCAGTATTTTGCTAAGAAATCAGATCATGCATCTTTGTTGGAACAAC
>VDFB02154230.1:0-24439 GCA_007258455.2 Sequoia sempervirens | reverse complement strand
TTATCACCATATAGAGCCTCCTTAAAAGAGAGGCAATGGCCTTTATTCATCGCAGGAAATCAAAGAGGACTTCCTTTCCCCTCCTGCAAATGCCCATGCTCAGATTGAGCCGCCTGTGAATCCACATTTGGGCATGAAAATGTCGATGTTGTGTCCCCAAAACCCACCCTACCATGGTTCATCATAGTGGAATGCTCGCGAAGATCCTTGTCGAAGGTCATAGAGGTTGCGAAACTTTTTGGAACAGAGTGCACCATCCTTTGAAATTTGACTTTATTAAAAATAATTTATTTTAATATAAAAAATATTAATTTTAGATACTAAATTTGATAAATTAAATTAATAAACCAATTATTGTAAATATTACTTATTTTTAGTAAATAAAAACAATAGAAAATACAACACTTATAATAACCAATATCTATATTCTAAGAAACTACATATTAAATACAATTTACATATATTTATTAATGTTGGATAAAGTATAATAACACATTATATTTTAAAAAATTGAATTTTATTTGAAGAGGATAATTTTTTTTTTTTCTTCTTTCTACATTTTTTCTCTTCTTACTCTTTACCATCTTGATGATGGATAACTGAGTGTGATCAGATATGTTGATGAAAAAATTTCTAGAATTTGGAAAATAAACAGCACCACAATATGAATTGTGGAACTTAATATCATTAAAAACAAATATTACCTGAACAAGTACTAATAACACTTAAAAGTAATAATAAAAAAAAATACAAACAAATAATTAAAAACAAGTACAAAACGAAATACAAATTGTTAACATACTCGAAGACTACAAAGAGAGCTTAAGAGCGAACTCTGTCGGAACTCTACAAAGAAAGACGATTAGGTAGGCCATTAAAATCCATCAATAGATCAATATGTATAAGTTTGGCTGTCCGTCAAGCAATTAACAATTCATTTTATCTGCAAATTTTGTTCAAATTTTGAAGCTGAACTCTAGATCTCAATACTGTTTTACTTCCCACAAGTTATGTTCTTCTGAAACCATTTACTAGAATAGTTGCATCCATTATGGCCAAACTGAGCACTACAGGATTTTTTTTATTGCTCTGTATGATGGGTATGGGGGTTATTATCTATCTGAGACTCTGGAATGTGGAAGGTGATCTCCGCCTTGACGAAGATACAAGAGTCGACCGGTATGTTCTATTTACCCACTTATTCAATTTGTTTTCAGAGCTCTGTAATTTTTTCATTCATACCCCGATCTAAACTAAGAGTACATCATATTCTGAATGCCAAAACCCATCATTGAACACTGCATGGAATTAGTCTCATCGCAAGTGTAAGTTCACTAAACTGTCTCTTTTTCTCTGGAACCTACCAAATTATTATCTTAATGTTGTTGCTTTTGAAATGAGATTATTGATGAAGTTTTTTCTATCACATCAGTCTTATCAAACAATTTGTTCAATAATCACTCTAAGATTATGTTAGATTAACAAGTTATATTAGGTTCAGGATATAAACGATCAACCGAGGAATGTTTTTGCAACAATTGGGCTAGTTTCAGAGAAAAAGGGACCGCTATGGCCAGTTGAAGATTGATATTTTACGTTATATTTATAAATTATTGTTGGATTGTGCGTAGAGAAAACAAACCTAGAATGTCTTTGCTGTGATCGGGCTAGTTTCAAAGGTTAAAGGGCTGTCAGGGCTAGTGTAAGATTACATTTTATTAACATGTTATTATGTTATATTGGATTCAGATTAAAATATCAACTTTTGAATGTCTCTGTTAAAAAAAGGCTAGTTTCAGAGGAAAAGAATCTGTTAGGGCCAGTCTAAGGTTATATTTTATAAAATCATTATATTGTGTTTGGGTGAAGAATCAATCTTAGAATACCTCTGCAATAATTAAACTCGTTTTGGAGTAAAAAGGGCTGTTAGTGCTAGTCTAAGATTAGTTTTTATTAATATAGTATATTGGTTTCAGGGTAAAAAGTCGGCCGTAGAATGTCTTTGCAATAATTGGGTTAGTTTCAGGGAAAAAGGATCTGTATGGGCTAGACTAAGATTACACTATATTAATAATATAATATGCTATAGCGTATTTTGGGTTCAGAGCAAAGAGTTAATCTTAGAATGTCTCTGAAAGAATTTTTGCTAGTTTCGTAGGGAAAAGGGAAGTTCTACATATGTGCGGGTGGATGTTTCTTTTGGGTATAGAAAATTTGAATTTATGAATAGTAACATGTGCATATGAACATTGAGTACTAAATCTGCTTCAAATAGCTGTAGGTAATTGATCTTACTGTATATACTAGCATACTGCACTGGCTCTTTTCCTTTGTACCCAACCAATTTAATTTTTTTGTAAGGTACAAAAAGGCCATGAGCCTACTAATATATTATATAATAAAAAGCAGCTACTTCCTGCGCATCCAAGATGAAAGTAGCACCAAGTCCCAAGAACCACTTAAATAAATACAAAATTAGCATAACTGCTACAGCATTAATTTTACTGGCCAGCCTTTCTATTCGTTATTCAAAACCTGAATAGCAGGGGGCTGCTCATCCAGCTGAATGGCCTTCAAAGTCTTCTCCAAGGAGAGATATTCTTTATGAATCCGAGTGCTTCTAGTTTAAGCTGTGTGTGTTTTTTTGTCATCAATGTTTCGGATCACACTACATGATACATCACCAATGAATAGAGCAAGTGGATCCAATCCATTTGCTATATGAAGATATCTCCTTGCTTCATCTTGAAGGCCGTTGGATCTAGTCCTACATACTTACAAGTTACAAATGGCATCAATCTTTCTGCTCTGTAACATTGGTTTCGTGGCCTGGGTTTGCTGCATCACCTAGTTCTTCTCCATCATATTTGTTGGGCTAAACACCAAGGTTTACAAGTCTTCTTGGATAGTCATGGTGTTGCTAGGACCAAACAACACAGTCTGCACCCCTATTGTATGCTTCATTTTTGTCATATTCAGATGGGTAGTTTATTGACCTGGATATGTCATGGCCTGCAGCGTTGAATCAATATTTGACTAGTTATCTGTCTAACTGTGCCCTGAACAGGTTCATAGTTGCCTATTTCAGTGATTTTTCCTCTTTAAAGCCCTCCACAAGAGCCCTTTTCCAGTATTAGATGGCTTGACCTGCGGTCACCCTAGCACACTCATCAATAACATAGCCTTCATCCATCATCATTTGAAGCTTCTGGTCCTCAACCAGCATGAAATTTTTTAAAATATTATGCCCATTTAGTGATTAGTAATTCACCATTTTTGCCATTTCCTTGCGACTAATTTAATCTAAGGAAAATTTTCCTTTACCCAACTTGCTGCTCCTTCATAAGCAATTCTGGGATCTCTGCACTGGCTCTTCCTTCACTTTCTTTCCACTTATCTTGAAAGAGACAACTTGTTAAAAAGGATTAGAATAAGGAAACCCACATACAAGAGATTCTACAGATTTGTTTTTTCTTTTTCTGATTGTTCAGAGAACCAACGACTTTCTTAGCCCATAGTTGTGGCACCTGGTTCTCTCCCTCCATAAAAAGGGGAGAGCCATGTATGGCTTGCAGTTTTTCCTTATAAAATTTGGGATTGAACCAACCACGTTTTGGCTTTGCCAAAACTAGCAAGAAGCAAAAAGGACAAGAGTTGGGGTGTTGCCCCTATCCATCCATTATTCAAAAACTTTTAAAAAGAAACCATTCAGAGGGACCAATTTTCATTTGATTGAGCAAAAAGGAAACCACACCCATCTCTGCACCATTTCCAGGCATTTCAAAACTTTCCATTTACAAATATCCAACATAGATTGCATTCCTAGACACCTGTTTTATTCAACTTTGAAAGACAAAAAGTTAGGATCAGGAAGGGAAGAATAAACATGGAATTCACCATACTTGGTGAGTAACCTTCACTTTCAATCACTCTCCCAAAACCTTGCTGCTGGAAGGGGAAGCTCTTGGGGTCATGGAGGAAGATAAAAATCCCCCACATGCTGGAGGGACAGCTGTCCCACTACACTGTCTCATAATGCAACTAAACAATCCCTACTGTAATTCTCCATGCCCTTATTTTTATGTTTGAATTAATCATTAATTCAAGGGGAATTAGCGGAGGGGAGGGGGCTAAAAGGATTCAAATTTCATTTTTATTTTTTATTTTTTTAATTGTACCCCATATTTGTTAATGATATAGCAGCTCGGTAGCTCCTTCCAGCTCAGCTCCTTCGTGGAAACTTAAATTGAATGATAGCCGTTGGCTATTCAATTTATATTTATTGTTTATCTTCTCATAGCATGGCCGACTTGAGAAGATGCGAAGACAATTAATATTTGTTTATTAATTAGAGCCGACTTCATTCTCCTTGGGATTCAATCTTTAAGGTGGCCGACCTCTTGTGAAGAGGGGAGAATATTCATTCAGGCCAATACATGTTCAAAGAGCCTCGAACAAATAAAGTCATACAGGTTATTTTGATTGAGGCCGACATTGATTAAAGAAGAGTTGAGCCGACATCATATCTTGGAGTCATGATTTCTTAAGAGGCCGACATGAAGGATTTATCTCTTATATATATACACAGATTGTTCGTCCATTGTTATCATCGAAGATCCAATCCAGTTCGGTCATTTACACAAGTGCGAATATACTAGCTGGAGGAGTTCGATCATTTCATATCTGTTCTGTATTATCAAGTGCGAATATTGTATCAAGTGCGAACTAATTATCATGTGCGAATAAGAGACTGCGAATAATTGTGAACTCTGCCATATCGGATCTGTGTTAGTTGCGAACTCTGCCATATTGGATCTGTGTTAGATGCAAACTCTGCCATATCGGATCTGTATTAAGTGCGAACTATGTCAAGTACTCAAGGGTGAAGATCAGTGCGAAGCATTATGATAATGCGGATTCATATCTAACAGGTTGAGAACCATTAGTGTTTGTGAATACTGTCAAATGCTATTTCTGTAGACAGTCAATTCATATATAACAGGTACGAATTGGCAGACTGTTATATGTTTTTCATCTTGCCAGTGCTGAATATCGGTCTTGTGTTAGACCTCATTGTAATATGTAAAGTTGCCATTGTTACATCAAATATAAGAGAGATCTTTGTTGCTGGGTTTTTCTCCCTCAAGAGGAGGGTTTTCCCAGGGTATATGCTGTGTTATTTTGTCTGATTTGAATTATTTTCTGTGCATTTAATCTGTTCGCATAAAACTAACAATATTCACCAAACAATTGCTTATTTAATTCCTTTTCATCTCACATGGCAGAAATTGACCCATCTAAGTTCTGTACACATGTCCTTACATTCTTCTACACTCAGCAACTAATTATTGCAGCCTCTCTTCAAGACGGAAGAATCCCTATCCAAATCAGGCAATCTTCTTTTCGAGAGATATGAAATGAATGAATACAATTTGAAGGTGTTTTAACTTCAGTTTGAAGTCCTCAAGAACACTTAATCAAATTTCTAGCCAGCTTTACCCCTGTTAATATAATAAGAAATCTTTGAGTCCAGAGGAGCATTCAACTGCTCGTGAAGATCTTTCACATCTTCATTCTGATAAAGTGACTTGGAATGGATCCAGGCATCCTTCCGAAATTTAATCTTATTCCCTTTCCCACATCCCACCTTAATAACAGATAAATCAGTTTCAGGAATTTGATTGTCAGATTCCATATATGAGATCCTTGAACATGACTTCTTGTAGTGAAAATTATTTGAGGGACGAGGGAGCAAGGTACTTATTTTGTAAAATATTACTCCAGAGTCCAGAGACTCATGTTCTGCATAGACCCTCCAACCTAGCTTGTCCCCAGAGCCAAAATCACATTTTTATTAATCAGAGACCAAACACTGCCCTCCCAACCCCCCTTCCTTGGGCCATCCAATCTTATCCCAGCTACCAAAGGCAGCTTACTGCTGTTCAGGTAACCATTCCAAAGGCAATTTTTTGAATTATTCATATATTTTCTCAAAATTTCTTGGCATTGGAAGCAATGACATGAGTCAGATAGGCATTGGCTGCAAAGTGAATTTGATCAATTGGTTTCTTCCACCCAGAGATAGTTATTTTCTCTTCCAACCATTGAGTTTCTTTATTACCCTATCTACAAAATGTTTTCAAAGTTCCAAGCAATTTCTTTCTTCAAAATAAGGAATTCAGAAGTGTGTGTTTGGCAAGGAGCGTGGTCCAATGTCCAACTCCTAGCAGATTGCATTCAGGAGAAGTCTGCTTGTACTGAAAAAGAAGATCTTTTCATTTGAGCTTGTTTATTTTCTGGTCCAATAACTCTTCATGTAGATCTAGAGCTTCTTTTAGCTCTTTTGCTTCTCTTATACTTGCCTTATCTACTGAATAAGTGTCATAAACAAATCGCATGTGAGAGATCCTCTATCCTACTTGAGTTATAGCTAGTCCTTTTATTTTCCTCTCAGCTTGAAGGTGAGATGGTTGTCTCCCTAGAGCTTCAGCCACTAAAATAAACAAGTATGGTGACAAGGGGTCCCCTTGTCCAAACCCTCTTGTTGCCCCCTGTTGTGACCTTTTCACACATCGCCCCATTGCAAATGGGGACCCCCAGTAGTTTGCTAGTTTTTAGGGTTTCGCCTTTACACAATGGTTTCATGAGATCATCATTTTGAGAGTTTCAAGTCAGTCTTTTGAGAGTCACCCGAGCCAACTGGAGAATCCAAGCGCGAATCAGTGCCTAAACCTCATGAAAGTGCTCAAAAGGTCCGAAAGACGAGGATCGCCCGTGCTTTGGGCCAGTTCTGACACTTCCTACTTTTTTGATTTTTGATTTTTGGCATTTTTGGACCAAACTAGGATCCCTATTTTTTAGGGATTTTGCTTTTTCTATTTTTTAGAAAGTCAACCCTGGTCAAACAAGTCAACGTTTCCATCTTTAGAACCAAAAATCAGCCAAAAAAAAAAAAAATCATTGAAAAATCAAGATAAAAACAAAAACAAAGCAAAAATCAAGAAAAGCATGGAAAAGCAAGTGAAAAATCTAGAAAAATCATGAAAATCGGACTTCCAGAATGAGAAAATCAATGAAAAATCAACCCAAAAGCATGAAATCCATGGAGTAAATTTGCCTAAGTCTAGAGAAATTCGCCTAAGTCTAAAGAAGAAAATGGCAATGAGAAAGGAAAAGAAATCTAGCAAGTCCCCCATGAAGTGGCAAACATCTTGGCAAGTCCGCCCCTGCCATGGAAGGAGAAATGGCAAGACTTTCTCAAAGTCCACCCGACCTCTTGGCACAAAGACTTGGAAGTCCGCCCCAGCATTTGGAAGACAATGGCAAGACCAATGGAAAGTCCGCCATGCCTTGGATGAGAAGATGGCGAGAAGCTGATGAAGTCCGCCCCTGCTATGGCAAAGCTAATGTGAATTCCACCCAAGCTATGAAGAGGGAATGGCAGAGTGTCTTGCAAGTCCACCCCTCACATGGCAATACATGTTCAAAGTCCGCCCAACCTAGAACAAGGGAGAAAATTGGAAATTCGCCTAAGTATGGACCCCTTGGGAGGAAATTTCATCAAATTTGGCTAAGTATGGAGGCCTGAGAAGGAAGAAAATCGAAAATTTGGCTAAGTATAAACATCTTGCCTATGTGATGTTACCCTGGGAGGAAAATATTCACAAAATTGACTAAGTATCTGATGCCTCCACCATGGGTAAAATGGCAAGACCTTGGAATAAAGGCAAGAAAGTTCGACTTTGCCTAAGAAAATCGTCCAAGCAAGAGGAAAAATTCAATTTTGGCATGAAAAAAAAATGCCTAGCACAATATAAAGTTCGCCATGGCATAAGGAGAATAAATTTGGTGTAATATTTGTTGGCGAAATAAGAGACGGTGAAACAAATATAAAGTTCGCCTTGGCTAGAGGACAAATTGAAATAACTTTAAGAATAAGTATTTAGCCAAGGGAAAATTAAAGTGGCCATGGGTCAAAATTGAATGGGTTGGAAATAAATTTGACATTTTATAATTTATTTCCGGCACTTAGAAATATAAAATGCCTCAGACAAAAATGAAATTCACTAGAGATGTCTTGGAAGAAAAAAAATTCATGGAAGAAAATTCATTGCACTCGGAAAAGAGAAAGTAAACAGAAATTTCACCATGAAGTAAAACTTGAAAAAAAATAAAAATCAAATTTAATTTAATTGGACATTTAATATTTTTCCAAAATATTGAGAATAAAAGATAAACATCTAGCAAAAATCGAATTTTGGAAAATCAAAAGGATTTTCTAAAGGTGGCGTATGGATAAACTTGCCATGGAGTTTTTTTTTGAAAAGAATAGAAACTTGCCTGATTGAAGAGAAGAAAACAAATCGAAATTGAGAGAAAAAGATATAGTTGGTAAAACAAATCGAATTCTTCAGCATTATAATGAGTTTCAACAATTCATTTTTCACAAGCTCAGCCAAAGAGAAGTTAATCTCTCGAAGTTGCAAGAAAAGTAAGGCAAGGTCAATTCTTTTGAAGGTAAGGTCAATTTTCTCAGTAGGAGAAGTAATTTTTTTTTATGCTAAGGAAGTAATTTTTGGAGAAATAAAATAATTCTTGGCTGAAAATCGAACTTCTCAACAAGTTGGCACACTTCTCCATTGGATTTTTGATTCAATTCTTTCAAGCTGAAATTTATTTGCAGCCAAAGGATATTCCAGAGGTTTGAAATTGGGTTGGCCAAGATTTTATTCTTCTTTTGTCATTCTGGCAAAATTTCAATCAAATTCGCCTACTTTCAGGTTGTGTTTTTGCAAAAAGTCATTCTTTTTATAAGCTGAAAGTAAAATCTTCGAATCAAGGCATGGGAATAAATTATATTCCCCGTATTAATGTTAATGTTTTTTTTTTTTTACTGCAGGTTAATGACCACACCGAGAGAATCATCAAAAAAGGTGCCAATGAAGTTCGTTAGTAAAGGGTTGCAGTGAGAGTTGAAGATTATTTCTAAATGGAAAAATATCGCAGACATTGACCTCGGGCATGTAGACTTCACGGAGTTCAAAAAGAGAGTATATGGACATGCTGGATTGCTGACACCAATTGCTAGATGGATGGTGAGGAATAGAATCTTCCACGCAGCTGGATTCCCGCTTGCAATAGAATGTGCCGAGTTGATGGTAGAATGTGCCATTCATTATGATGTGCAGGAGAGACAAATTGTTTCACCTGACGGAAGGATTCTGGCTCACCTTGGCAAAGTGGCAATCCAGGAGGCATTTGGCATCTCGACACACCACCAGACTATCTATAAGACCAAGGAGGATGCCAAAAGGTTGTATGATGGCCAATTTGAATTGTGTGCCACAAATATTAATAAATCATGGCTGGAGAAACCTAGACCATCTACCAAGAAAATGCCTAAGAGGCTGTGTTGGACAGATTTTAAGGACTATGGGGATATCATTCTGATGTTGAATAGGATAGTTGGCAATCCACAAGGTGCATATTTTGAGACGTGGATGTATTATTTTATCGATGAAATCGCCTCTGGCATAAAGATGTTCAACTAGGCTAGGATGATTAGTGACAATCTCCACGATTAGTTAGTCGATTTGGAGAAGACAAAGTCTTTCCACATGAGCTCATATGTCGTCTATTTGTTGTCCAGAACGTATAGATACTCAGGACTTATATGCAAAGGCAAAGTAGGAAATGGTGAGAACGAGCTCAAGTCCTATGATTGCTACCCGCAACTTCAACTCAGGGAGAAGTCTCACTTCAGGCGGGCGCACGATGCCTTCCTCATGTACATAACCAAAATACTTCAAGGAGGAACGCACCAGAGGCTGAGTCATGAAGCCAAGAGCTTGATTAGTAGATATGGATCTTGGTTTATCTAGTTTCCAAGGTTTACGTATGTAAGAGTCTAGGGATTCACTGGAAATCCTTACAGGCTTCCTATCTATCCTACAAATCGGATGATTTTGCTAGAAGTCCTGAGACAACTGGAGACCTATCAGAGCATCCAGAGGCCAAAATAGAAGGCGGTTATTACTTTCCCATTCTTTATTGGGAATATGTTGGAGTCTTGTCCGTCAGCACAAGTAGCCGAAAGCACCAGGCTAAAAATTCAATGGCATCCATTCACAACTTATCGGTCCAGGGCCAATTTTGACCCTCATCATCACATCCGGACCGTGGATGGAAAAAGGTACAAACACAAAGTAGATCTGGAGGATTTATGGGCAAATGCTGTTGACGATTATGAAGTCAGGAAAAAGTTATGGTCTAGACTACCGGTGGATTTGATGAGAGCAACAAAATTTTTCCGAGTGCTTGATCAGTTACAGGACGATGGGGAATATGTCCAACCATGTTTTGATGAAAACTGGCCTCTTCCTACGGTGAAGTGGTCAGAGCCCAAGAATTCAGATTTGGCTACGTTGATGAGGCCAGTGATTAAGTACTCTCAGTGGTGGGTCGACCAGCAGGTCCAGGAGTTGAGGCAGAAAAGAATGACACTCACTTACGACTTCAGAGTCATACTCCTCCAATGCCGACGCATCCCATGATGATGATTTGGTTGAGATTATTGAGAAGAGGAAAGAAGTGATTGCAAACATAGAGTCTGCCCAAAAGAGACAGAGAGTGGAGCCATCTCGTTCCACGACATCTAGAAACATTGATGAACTAGTGGCCACTGCGGACGAATCCTTAGCTGAGATGATGAGACCTACTCCAATTTAGGAGAATAATAATGAGCCAATCCAGTTGGATGACAATGAGCCCCCATCGCCTATGGGCACAGAAATACTGGGTTCGAAAGATGAAATGGATGTCCAAAATGATGAATTCCAAGATGGGATGATTTCCTCTCTCAGAGGAGTTTTGGATGTACCAAGTGTAGAAAATGTTCAATAGGAAGATAGTATTGAATAGCCTACCATTCCTGACTGGTTGAAGGAGAGGATGAAGATTCAAGCGCCAGTTGAGATCCAGGAAGAAGATGATACTACAAATTTCTTGGCGAGGTTGGAACAAGTTGCTGTGAAGAAACCTGCCAAGAAATTTTCCACGATTCAGAGGGACGAAGCTGGTGGCCGTTCCATACAGATTGCAGTACCAACAGTCGACAAAGCACAAGATGAAATCACTCCCCAGGAATACGCCATTACCACAATAGACCTGGGCCCGACAACAAAGGGCTAGGAGGTAGAAGAATTGGACAACTCAGTCTCAACTATCAAGGCGAGACTGGAAAAGGAAGTGGCAAAAAAGAAAGAGTACAAAAGGGAGGTCAAGCGTCTGAAGGAGTATATTTGGCATTTGACCCAACCACTCAATCAGGGTGATGCAGTAGCTCCTCCTCTTCTCAATTCCTCATAGGAGATAGCCAAGGATGTGAAAGAAGGTATGGTCACGGCCAAGGAGGCCAAGGAATGGATGACAAGTAAGAGCATAGAAGCGGCTTCATTCATGGAGAGATTGACACTTGCCTACATACAAACTTCCTCTTTCCTTTCCAGATTGGCTATCATGGCGGAAGTTTGGGACAACCTTCCAGATATTCAAGAGAGGCTCATCCCATGCCTCAAGGTACTGAAAGGCGTCCCAAAATAGGAATTGGTTGAGGGAAAGGTAATTGCAACGGGTGTTGCTTATGACTTTCATCATTGATTTTGCGCATTAACAATGTAGAGGAAGGTTTTGGAGAAGGCAAAGGCTGACGGGCTCAGAGTTGAGGAGCAGGTCAGAGAAATTCAAAGGAAGATTTACCTCATAGCTGCGGACATGTTTGACAAAGAGATTGTCCGAGAGAATGACATGCAGCTGGAAAGGTTAAAGCATAAGGTTCGGGAAGTTTTCTTTTCTACTACAGGACCAATTCTGAGGCAAGACTTCACAAAAGTGACGAACCTCTTGTCTATCCAGGATGATTTCGTGAAATAGGAAATGGATTGGGAGAACACCTTCATTAGATGTGTTGAAGATTTGGACGGGCTTGAATTTAGAATAAGCATGCTGCCGCCAGTCACAATGGAGGAAGTCATCACGATCGTGTCCAGATTCGTCGAGCACATTGTTGCTTAGGAGTATAGGAACAAACTCCCTTGAAGATAGTTCCAACTGCCACCTCACTGCTTGTTTACTCTTTGTTTACTCATGTTATTTTGGGAAACCCTAATTAGGGTTGATTTGTATTAATCTTAGCTGTTGATGTTGTTTTAATCTTGGCCTTTCATTTGCTATTGAAAACTCTATATAAACTTGTGATCTCTCATTTTCATTTGTGTGGAGATAGTATATGAAATTGTTGCGTTTTGCTACTTCCAATAATAAAAGCTCTTATGCATGATTTGCTTTGAATCATTTTTGTTGTCAAGTGGTGTGCAAGGTTGCATAGCGTCTTCAACCATAGATTAGAAATAGATTAGAATTAGATTAGAATTAAGATAGAATTTGCTTTAAATGTTTAAGTGAATGCAAGATTTGATAGTATAGATTTATGGTGAAATATTGCTCATACTTTCTTCGGATGGATGATTTTCATTTGATGCGTAAAGTTAGCCTGAGCTTGTGATTATGGATGCTTAACTTCAGTCTTATTCAAGGCATGAAAATTATAATCACATCCTTTGAAGATTGCACCCACTTTGCGTAGTTGTCCCGGGGAGGCGAAACAAAGTGTGGTTACTCGTTTCACTTGATCTCTATTGTCTCTTGAATTCGTAGGCATAGATTAGATCCTCTAAACCCTTATTTTTTTCCTTTTTTTTTGAGATCCAAATTGAAAGTCCCAACTGAAGAAGCCTTTAATGATAAATTTGTCTAAATCCCGAACTTGTGAGAAATTTCTTAACGTAAGTCCCTTTGTGTATTACTAGCATATCACAACGCCCATTGAGCTTATCCATATGTCATGACCCGATGAAAGAAACCTTGGAGTTGCCATATGATCTTCTCGCAATCTTAGCATACGCGGTGACTTTGTTCAAGAGAGGATAGAGTGTCTTTGGACATTTTATTTTGAAGTGTTCGGTGGACGATAAAACGTACACCAACACCCCACAAAAGCTAGTAGGATCACAATTAATTAGAACTGAAAACTTTGGAGAAGACACACAACTTAGGACTTGATTGTTTTGATCTTTATTAAAGTCGAACTTCCTCGACCCTACTAGAGATTTGCACTCCGAGTACATGGCTGCCGTTCTCACCTTGGTTTGGCCTCCCAAAGAAGTTTTCATTCTCAAGTAGCTTCTCATCAACACTTTCATCTTGGGCACAACAATCTTCAGCAGCTATTAACCATCTTGGTTGGACGATGCTCAATTCCCACATCCACCATCTTAACCTTTGTTGAGGCAAAGTCACTCTTCTAAAATTGGCACTCTCCCTTGACTCCTTTTGTTAGTGGGACAACCATAATTTTATTCAAGAAGACCCAATTGAAGCTACCATAGGCCTCACTCATATTTAGTTTAATTGTCATCCCTTGATTCTTTTGGGAGATAACCTATGTTCTGTGGAGTTTTGAGATAGGGGGATGGGGGGACATAGGGATCAATCTTGATGACAAGGGAACCAAGGGCCTAGCTTTGGAGATGGTGGGGGGATGAAGGAAAGATGGTAATGGGATGGCAGTGGGTGGAGGTTTGAGGGTAGAGCCCCCAATGGGATCAAGGGGTAGCACCCTTGTAGGGGTTTGAATGCAGAGCCTTTAGCTAGGTTGAGGAGCAACACCCCTAGTGTGTTCCCTATCACAATACAAAGTGGGGTTGAGGGGTGGAGCCCCTGCCACCATGTCCAAATTAAGGCCTTTGAAACCACATAAACCTTGATGGCTCACACCATTTTTACAATTTTATCAGTATGTTTTTTGCAACACCAAGTCCTTACTATCCCTAACCAAATCTTCATTTCTTTAGAAAACTATCAATGAAGCTAAAGAATCTATTTAGTCTAGAAGATGAGGGTTACATAGTTTTTCAATGCTTCACGAAGACTTGGCACTTGCTCTTGCACTCACTCTTTCTAATACTCACACTCAATTGATGAAGACTTGGCTAATGCTCTCCATGTCTTGGGGATGTTCCCATTCCAGAAACAAGATTTACATGGGGGATGCATCCTTGTGGAATATTGGAGATAATTGAGTCGATTAGCTTGTGAGCAATTATAATCATATCTAGAATTTGATGGCCTTCAACAAAGTCCCCTATTTTTGAGGGAATAATTTTCAGCTGGTTGGCCATTTCTTTCAAACTATTTTGTATATCATATTACATAGAGATACAAGTTGCAAAGAGTCTAAAGAAAGTTGCATCTTCTTTTTTAAAAATAATTGTCAAGAAAATAATATTTAGCTCCTTCAAAATTTGTAGTGTTCCTTGGGTATGCCTCCACCCCCCCCCTCCCCACAAATCCAGTTGTTTTTGCGATTGCAATCTCCTTGGGATAGGGAATTTGGAGAAACATACTCCCGTTGTCCTGTTACCACCACCACTTGTCAAGGGATGTCCCTAGGACGTCTCCCTCATAGAGGGGATGTGGGCATGCCCTTGTTTTGGGGATTGCAAGGAGACATTGGAATGTCCCAGGGACTCTCAAGGGACTTAGTTGTGTCTTTTGAATGTATTAGAAATGCTTAGGCTTCCCCTACATCATTCAACTCAAAAAGTGCATTTTTAAATTTTTGTTTGTTTGTTTGTTTGTGGCAATAACCCTAACCTTGATGATTTATGGGCCCCACCCACACCATAAGCAGCCACAAAAATGCTGTAAGAGTGAGTATCAAGGTAGGAAATTTCCGAGTAGCCACCACAAAGTTTAATTTAATTAATTAAATATTAATTTGTTTTGAGATAATATTTTGGACAATTATATTTAATTAATTAATTATTTATTAAAGTGACTTTATTAAAAGGAATAGATAAAATATTAAATAAAGTTATTTTAGCCGATCTAAGTATTTAATAATAAAATATTAAAAGGTGGTGGAAATGAATTCATTGGGATCTTTTTGGTGAAATTTATTATTGGAAACAATTTAGAGAGCTCAACTTTTAGGAGACTCAAGGACTAAAACCCTTAAGCTGGTGGGTTGGACAAAAACCAAATTCCATCGACTTGGCAGATTCACTTAAGATTCACAATTACGTTTCAATGGTTCGTAGAATGATTTGGTTTTGGAAATTTGTGAAATCTTTTGGAAATACAAATTTTAGGGATTGGAGTCAATTTCGGAGTGGTAGTGTTTTCAGTTTGCAGAGGTAAGGGAAAAATTGATTAATACAGTCTTACAGTTTGAAAGAATAAAATATTAATGAAATTACTCAGCCTTATTCCCACGAGGCAAAGCAAATTGAATAATTAACAAAGAATTAAAAAGTTGTTGATTTAGGAAGACCTGACTATTGTTTGGAAAAGTCGCAGGTATTGATGTGAAGACAAAAAAAGAATAAGACAAAACAGTCGCAAGTTCATTTAAGTTGTCACCTATATGAGCTGCCACCATTAGACTTGTCTACTGCCAGTGTAGAAGATGTTGCATAAACACCTGAGGTAATCGTAAGTGTTTGTGATGACAAATGGACTATAAGACAAAGCGATTATTTATTTAAGGCTTATTAAACTCTCTGATGATTGTTGCCAATATTAATAAAGAGATTGCATCTCTTTAAGAAGTGCTGCATCAAAGCTTGGGGAAACAAAAGTATATTAGGAGGCATGGAAGTTAATCCATTTTAAATTTTGTTGCCTCACTCCCATCACTAGTCCTAAGCCACCACCATCTGTTGGTGTTGATATTGCTGATGGATTGATAGAAGATTATAGGACTCGATACAAGTGTGAGACAGATCCTTTACACTGAAGAAATAAATTCGCATTTCTAGCACGCCTAAAATGTGCAGATGCTTACTAGGTTCGTTTAGATGAAGAATTAATGCATGATGCACCCTTCGATATATGCAGCTGCCAATTTGCCTTGCATTACTCTTGGACAACAAAGGAACGTGCACAACGAGCTTTGTTAAATGTATCTACATTGCTTCGTCTAGGAGGAACTTTTGTTGGTGTTATGCCAGATGTAAATGTGATTGTTAGAAAGCTACATAAAGCCGATGGACTAAAGTTTGGGAATAGTGTTTATTAGATATCTATTGACAAGAAATATGCTTGGAAGAAGTTCAAGTCATCAAATCCTTATGGGATTCAGTATACATTTCACCCCAAGCTATGAGCCAGTTCTATGGTGGGATGATGATACCAGGTCAGGATATAAGATATTTGTTTGATTTATTTTAAATTGAAAATCTTGAACCATTCCATATGTGTAAGCAATACTGTATTAATTTCTTTTCGGAAGGCAATTGTCTTGTGATTTTAATAATTTTAATGTTTGTATTTTTATGGTTGTGGTACTATATGTTATTGGAAATTAATTATTTGTAAATGGATTACAGTTCCCTTAAACTGTATGGAGATGTTTTAAGAACAACGTGAAGCTCAATTGTTTGACAAAATACTTGAGTAGTGAAACTTGAAGAATTGCAAATAAAAAAATCAATGTGCACTTGGTTAAGGATCTTACAAAAAGTGAGAGCGATAACAAGAGTGAGAACATTAACCAAGTCTTCATCGATTGAGTGCGAGTATAGGAAGAGTGAAAGCAAGAGCAAGTGCCAAGTCTTTGTGGAACATTAAAAAATCGCTTAGCCCTCATCATTTAGACCATAGTTAGACCCACAATTTATGACTCGGCAAAAACTCGAGAAGAACTAAGCAAAAACTCAACAACTCAAAGAATTACTTAAATTTCCTTAGAAACACATTTCTTTTGCAAAATTCAATGATAAAATGTGTCCAATGAGTCCATAAATGAGTACAAAAGTGTTTTCTATTAAATTTGATTAATTTGAATACAAGTTGAGTAGAAAATCACATCATGTGGAATCCTGATAGGTTGATACAATATATAGCTGTCAACTATTATGAATTTATGATGATTTCCTTTAAAAATGATCATCATAATTCATAAATTGCATATTACAACATTTTACATCTTCCTCTCCCCCAATCTAGTGAAAACTTGGGGAGAGGTTGAGGTTCTAATCCTTGCAATTTGCTATGGCTCCTCACTCGGCATAGAAGGCTATGCTTATGGCTCTGGCTCGACCTCCATCCTACTAATAGATGGAAATGACTTCTCTACCTCATCAATGTCATCCAATCCTATAGCTCCTTCAATTGCAGCCACATCCTCCATTGCTTTCCTCTCAAAATCAATAATCTCATCTTCAATAAACAATGGTGGCTGCTCATCCTGCCTTGTTCAATTGCTATAAGGATCATTGTCATCCAAATCAATGACCTTTGATTTTCCCTCTACCCTTTTTGTGTGAAGTTGGAGGTTGTATTGTATAAAGACAAGGTCATTGAGTCATTTTTAAGTTAGTTTGTTCCTCTTCTTCATGTGGATGTCTTGAAACAAAATCCAATTGCACTCATAGCTGGATGCACTACGAGGTTGGCACAAATTGCAGAGGGCTAATCTTTGAAGATTTGGGGTATTTGCACCCCAATCTATCCACCAAGAATCTACAAACTAAGATATTTAAGAGTTAGTAAGCAAACCATATTTTATCAAATTATTAATACTTGTAAATTTGAAATCTGTAACTTGTAAGATGCATGTGATGTAACGACTCCAATTTTTGTGACTTGGTGTTGAGTGGTTCTTCCTTGGATAGCTAGTCTTAAGAAAAGAGCTTATCCCTACTAGTTTGTAATTGTGCAATTCTTTAACAATAAGGTATCTCACCTCAATTTGGGGTGTCATCCTCTCAATGCATGTCATGAGGCCCTCCATAACCTCTCCATTAGGATCTAAAAAGCTATCTGAATAGAAAAAATCATGGTTGAGGAAGTACCCTACTGCATGAATGGGTTGGTGGAGTTGATTGTTCCACCTTCAATCAAATTTAAGGTTGTCCCCCTTGTAGTTTTAGATGGACTCTTTGGCCCTATCCATGGCCTCATAAATGTACCCCATTGGGTTTTGATCCCCATCTACCAAATGGAGAACTCTAACCAAGGGCTTCGACACCAACAATTTACAAATACAAAAAAACTAAAGTTAAAATTTATAATGAAAGACTAAAATTAAAAAAATAAAATATTCAATTTGAAATTAAAATTGAAGTTTTGAGGTTACCTTCATGATCTTTGTAGCTCTTTGTGCAAAAGATTATCAAAGACTATCCTTGCAACCCTCTCTCCTTTAGGCTTCTTTGCATATGATGATTCTAGCCATGCTTGACTCACAAACATTTGTTTTAAGGAAGTCAACAAACCAATAATTCTTTGCAAAGGAAAATTGTTGCAAACCTTGTGACACCCGATCACACCAACACTTTCCCTTTGGTGTGATCTCTCATCAAACTAAGAACCCAAGGGTGATTATAAATAAATTTTGTTTTGCTTTTTGCATCTTCTACAACCGATCTCATCCAATCAAGTTTGCTTATGTCCTCCAAAAGAAGGTGAAGACAATGTGTTGTAGAATGGGTCCAAAAGAGTGACCAATGGCTCTCTTTGAGCAATCTTCCAACTGCCACATATGTTGTTGCATTTTCAGTTATAATTTGAACTATATTCTTTATGCCCACCTTCAAGACAACTTCCTCCAACACTAGACTCAAAGTTTTTGCATTTTTTACTTTATCAGAGGCATCAATTTACTTCAAAAAAATTATCCCACCATTTGAAGCTACCCAAAAGTTGGTAATGGTGTGGTTCTTTCCATCCGTCCACCCATCTGAAAGAATAGTGCAACCATTCTTCGCCATTGCTTCTTTTGTTCTTCCACAACTAACTTTGCCTCTTCAGTTGCATTTGTGAGCAACTTCCCACTTAAGTCTTTCTAAGAAGGTGTCTTGTAGCCTTTTCCTACAACTATCAATGCAATTACCAAATTTTTCCAATAAGGGTTGCTCACCACATTGAAGGGAAGGTTGTTGAAGTACCAAAAATTGGCACATGCCTTAATTTGCTTCTTGATGCACCTCCTTGTTCCACCCTGTACCTTCCAATGACGGTTGTGCTTTAGGTATGTTTCTGGGTACAAAAAAGCTATGTGGTGTGCATGTAGGTGCCCTACTTGAAGTAGATGAAGTGGATGCCGATGTGCTTTGTATGCGTGGACCACGAACATAGCCCACTATACCTTCAAATGCTATATCATCTTTTTTTCTTGCATTTGAGGACCATGAGCACTAGCTATGGATGCTGCTATGGCTGCCCTTGTCTTTTCCCTTTGTAATTTTTTCTCTTTTGTCAATGCAAGGTGTGTATCCATCTCTCGTTTTATCTCTTTTGTGGTGTTGATACAGGGCTTGCCACCATGATGAGTAATGCCTTCAAGATGGTATTTGAGGCAATTGATGCCTCCATGATATAGGTTCGTGCAAACAACTGTCCTAAGTGTTGGTCCTTGTACAACATATTTCCAAGCAGGGTCTCTAGCACAAGGGGGACAAGTGCCTATAACTGGCATCGATTGGGCTGAGCTGAGCTTGATGTGGAGTGGGAGCTTGAACTAGATGCCAAGGGATTAGCCTAATTAACACTTTAATTTTTAAATACGATAAAATTAGCCTAAATTCAACAAAAATTACTAGTAATCAGCATAAATTTAGCCTAGAATTAGTATAAATCAACATAAATTAGTTTAAATTAGCATAAATTTAATATAACCTATTCATTTTATTCCCCAAAATAGGTTAACATCAGAAAAATAATTTGTGTAGACAAAAGAAAGTGAATTCATTAAAAAAATCAGTATAAATGACCAAAAAATGTTCACTAATTCAATTTTTTGGAAGTAAAATTCTAAATACTAAGTTCTAGGAAATTATAAGTAAAATTCTAAATACTAAGTTTTAGGAAATTATGAATTGATTATAGCCTACATGCTAGATTTTAGTAGCTAAAATGAATTTAAATGCTTGCAAAAAAAAAAATTTACTAACCTACCCTTGAAATTCTTCAAATGTGCCCTTCAAATTTGGCTAAAAACCCTGCAATCAGCTGAAATGGATGTAAGAATGCTGTGTGAGGAAGTTTGAAGGGTGTGGCTGCATTTATAGGGCAAAATAGTGTGTTTTTTCTGCATTTTTGATGTGTTCGGTGAGTTTTTTGGTTGGACTTGCGGAGTATTCAGCAAAAACTCAGCGAGTACTAATCGACTTGGCCAACTATGATTTAGATTCTTTAGCTTCATTGTTAGTTTGTTGGAGAATGAAGATTTGGTTAGAAATATTAATGATTTGGTCTTGCAGAAAACACAGTGATTAAATTGTGAAATGGTTTGCACCATGAAGGTTTATGTGGTTTCAAAGGTCTTAATTTGGGTTTAGTGGTGGGGGCTCTGCCCCTTGAACCCACTTTGCACCATGATCGGCAACATGTGAGGGGCGTCCCCCCTAGGACCTCGCAAGGGATGTTTCTCCCAGATCTCGTAAGGGGCACTGCCCCTTGATCTTGCTAGGGACTCTATTCTCAAACCCCCGTGAGGGGTATTGCCCCTAGGGGCTTTGTCCTTAGACCCTTGTGAGGGACGCTACCCCTTGATCTTGTTGAGGGCTCTGCCCCTAGATCCCTGCTCGCTGCCATCCCATTGCCATCCCATCACCATCTTGCTGTTGTTCCTCCACTGTCCCCAAATCTAGGCCCTTGGTCCCTTTGTTTCCTTGACCCCTTGTCCTCTTGTCTTGAGATTCCATGGAACATAGAAGATTTACTTATTTTTGAAAGATAAAAAAATAAGAGATTTTTTCTTTCTTTTTAAATGTTGAATATCAGTTGAATGCATTGAATCTTTATGATTCGTAGACACTAGCACACTCAAATTGGAAACAAGCAATACAAAACTACATTAAAAAAGACACTAAACTATTGAAAATAGAGAATTGATGCACTTGAATTGGGGGATTGGAATAGGTCAGAATGGACACATCTTCTATCAATGGCTCAGCCTCTAGGCATGCATGGATTGCTCTACAGAGATTTGACAAGTGGCAAGTCTTGAAAAAAGTCTGGATTAGGTCCTGAAAAGGTAAAAAATTTGACTGTCACCAAAATGCCTGGAAATTTTTAGGGACCTTCTTCAGATCATCCTAAGCACTTCTTACTCTTGGATCATATCTTCAATCTTTTCTGATTTCAAGATATTAGACTTGCAACAAACAGATGCATAGTAAGGAACACCTGCAAAATAGAGAATTAATGGGGGTTCTGCCTCACTCAGTCTCCCTGCCGGCTTTTGAACAAAGTTCCACTTGATAAATATTACTAATACAAATCTGAAATTATGCTCATACAAAGATTTTTCTCCTATTCTGAATACAAACATTAGATTTTAGCGTATTGGCTAAAGCAGGCAAAAGAGAAAATGGGTGGCTTGGGGGATGACAAATTGGCAACAAACTAAGACAAAAACATGCGAATGGATAATGTGTGGAAAGGTGATTGAGATAGGAAGACAACACAACTGGTTTGACTGAAATAAACAAAAAAGGTAAAGGTTATGGCCAAAAGACTAAGACTTGGTCTTTAGATGGTTTGCAATGGAGGAGGGGTGAAATGGATAGAGGCAAAAAGGCAAATGGGCAAATACCCAAGTAGCAAAAACTAAAGTATGACTGACGTAGCTGACAAAAGACTGATTTTATTAATAACAAAAAAAAGTCAGAAGGGTAAATACCCAACTAGAAAAAACTGAAGTATGACTGAAGTAGACTGACAAACGGCTGATTTTATTGATAACAAAAAAAGGTTTTTACTGAAAACACCAAGATCTAAATGTAGTTGGTGTACAATGTGTATTATTATTCTTTGGTAATATTGGTTATCCGACTATGTATTAATCATTTGTATTAGTTGTTGTCGGCTTCGGGTAGTTATAAGCATCGGTTGGTTAACAGTTGTGTTCCTCTTGGCAACTGTTTAGTCCTTCAAATACATTGTGTATAGTCAAGGAGAGTAGTATGATCTAGTCGGATCGACTTTGATCCTTGGCTGACCATCTCTGGTCTTCTTCTGTAATAATTTCATGAGCAAATAAAGATATATTTTACGCATGTATCTGGTATGCATTGTCATCTCCATTATTAATTCATGTATTTAATTTATCAGATAGAGCAGCAAACAATAAACATAAAATGAGGGTTTGAGGTCCAAGGGTTTCAATGGAGGCAAGGTAAGCTAGGGAAGTGGAAACCGAAATATCAAACAAATGGATACCCACAAAGATAAAACTGATAGGAAACACAATGAGACTACTAAAATAACTGAATTTATTGATAGACAAAAATGTTTTCAGATCTATGAGGAAAAATGGAGGGAGAATGGAACCTTGGGCTTTCTATGGTTTTCAATGGAGCTAGGAGAGGTTGGGGAAGGAAAAGTGGCAACAAAAAACTATGGAAAAGGGTGAGGATGAATGAGATTGTTGGAGGGATGGATATACATTGAGAACCTGCAAGTTAGCACGAAATATTTCATAAAAATGCAAAAAAAATCTTAAAACTCTAGGCTAGCTATAGTAAAAATAGTGAAAATAGCTACCTAGTCATGAGCCTTATTAAAGTCTTCCACACCATTTCCACACTAAAAGTCCATCTGTGAGTCCTTGCTTGTGTTGAGTCTTCTTCTTCTTGAATTGTTGAAGCGTTTCTCAATATTTATTTGGGCTCCTGTGTTTTGAGAGTTAGATTGTGGAGGGTTACCAAGCTTCTTTTTACGTAACTGTGCAATAATTTTTGGCCAAATTTGATGACAGAATCTTTTCAATATCAACTATCAACCACACTCAGCATTATTTTAATTTGGGATAAAGGTGAATAGTCTTCCAACCCAAAATTACCCGAGATTATATCTGTCATTGCTTCTGTATCTGCATCCTCCAGCCATTCTCCTTCCCCCTTTTGTTTTGTATTTTATAGAGATTCCATCAGCTGACTTTGAATGTTAGAAGAGATTCTACTAGTGTTATTTTTGGAACTTGGGATAAGTCTTCCATTGGCTCGCAATCTCCTTTTTCCAGACTTTCAAAACTATTCTGTGTGTTCACCTTTGGTTTCCAAATTTGCTTTATCTGCTCTTTGTTCCTTGGAACCTTAAATTCCATTTCCACATGGTAGGTTTTCTTTAAATTAGGGCACTCCTGTGTAAATTCCCATGAGCATGATACGCCTTACATCTAAAGGGGATATTCTCATTATCTATCTCTTGAAGGATTTCCCTTGATTTATATTTTAGGGTGATCTATTTTGGAATTGTTTTGAAATATCCAGATTTGCACAAATTCTTACAAATACAGAAAAAAGTTCCACTTAAGTGGACTTTTCTGTCCGCACAAACTACCACAGCTCATTGCCAATTTGTTTGAAGATTTCCTTTCAATATTCAGTTGAGAGACTGCACGTTCTTAATCAATCTGGAACTTTTGACATGATTCTCTTTCTTTGGTCAAAACCTTTTTGAAGCAGTAGCAAACTTGCCCTTCTCTTGACACCAGGCCTCTCCCTTGAAAGTTTTCTCTCTTTTTAGTCCACAATTACAAGTAACCATATAAAAACCTGGTGGCAAAAAGATGTACCTTGGAAGAAAATTGAATCTTCCATTTTCAAGCTAACCATTTTTTGAAGATCCACTCCAGTAGGCCAAAATGCCATAAATTTTCAAAATAGGGCATTCTCCCAAATCTTTTTAATGTTAGTACTGCTTGATTCATGCCTGTAGCAGATGATTGAAATTTCTTCCTGGGCAAGAATAGTTTGAGTACCATAACCAAAAGATTTGTCCTTTCCTCTATTTTCCTTGTAGCCTTCGGCTTTCCTTCTCCATTCCTTTGTAATCTCCTCCCCTTCTCCATTTGACTTAATCATTATTTTGCAAAAATTCGTTCCAACTCATTCACTCCTTTGTTATTTTCACTGTCTCTAATGAATTGATTTTGAATCCAACCAAATTAGTTTGATCTATATATCTTAAATCATATTCATATGTTCTATTATGTTTGGGGTGATTAACATTTTTGCATAAATTGGGGTAGTTTTGGAGGACAACGATTTGTTCTGTGCAATCTTTGTGTATGTATGTGGGTTTATTTTTGTGGTGTGGAAAATGGAAATCTCTGAGGCAAAATCAATCATTCTTTTGAAAAAAATTGTTCCAACCCATTCATTCTTTCATTGTAATCACTATGTATTTAATGAGTTGATTTTGAATCCAACCAAATTAATTTGATATATGTGTTAATTTATATTCATGTGTTCTACAATATTTAGGGTGAAAGACATCTTTGAATAAATTGGGCTAGTTTTAGAGGAAAGGGGTTTGTTCTATGGCAATCTTTATATATGTATGTGGGTGTCGTTTTTGGTTGTCAAAA
>VDFB02154228.1:0-22961 GCA_007258455.2 Sequoia sempervirens | reverse complement strand
GTCCTTGAAGACACTCCTTATGAATATGTAGCCACACCTTATAACCAACATGAAATTTATGAGGATTTTTGTGTTGACCATGCCTATATTTATACTTCTTATTGGTGTGCTCCAAAATCCCATGAACCTAGTGATGTCTAGGTGTCCAATCTTATCGATGAATTTTATTGCTTCATCTATCCCATTCTAAAAAAAATTGGAATTTTAGGTTTTAGTATAGGTATTGTTATATCCATAGGTTCCAATGGTTGATACCCAAGATAAACCTCAAATGGACTATGTCTTGTAGAAATATGGAGTGTGCGGTTGTAGCTAGGTTGGATGTAGGGTAGGATTTTATCCCATGTGTGAGGATGCTCTGAATGATACATTCATAAGATGTGAATGATCATTTGATTTACCACCTTTGTCTATCCATCTGTTTGAGGATGGAATTTTGTAGACTTCGTCAACTTCGTGTCCATCATAACCTATAGTGAAGACCAAAAATTATTGATGAATCTATTGTCCCTGTCAGAAAAAATGTTTTTTGGCAACCCAAAATGAACCCAAACATCTTCAAAAATAGCTTGGAAATCTCTTCTATAGAAATCATCTTCTTACATTCCACCATGATAGACATTTTAGAAAACCTATCTACCACCACATACACAATCATGACCCCATCTAGTAGTTGGAATCCCACACATAAAATACATTGAAACTAACTATCATGATTTATCAAGGATAGATAGTGATAAGTATAGGCCAATTTTAGGATTTGCAGGCTTTACGATTGCATACGTTGCACAAGCATTGTGATGCCAAAATGGCACACAACATGACTATAGTGTGCCTCCTATATCATCTTTTTGCATTGGTTAGTGGGAACACATATGTTACCAACGTGACAAAGAATCCCATATTGCAAGTGAAAATTAGGCACAGACTTTCCTTCTACCAATTTATTGTAAATTTTAGCAAAATCATAGTCATTACCATATAGTTGGGTCTAAGTTGTTGTTTGGTGACCAAAAAAATCCAACACCACTATCAAAGATGCAATTGGAGGCCTGCTCAAACAATCTACCACTTTGTTGTTGCTCCCCTTTTTAAGACGAATGTTGAGGTGAAATTTTTGTAGGTAACTAGACCACCGTTGATGCCTATCATTTTGTAACATTTTTTGTGTTTTCAAAAATTTAAGGGGTTTGTGATCCATATGTATAACAGTATCCTTTCCCAAAATGTAATGCTTCCACTATGTGTAGGCTTGAACGATGGCATATATCTCCTTGTCATATGTGGGGTATCGATTCACTGTATCAGAAAAAGTCTCACTATGGTAGAAAACCAGATGTCCATGTTGCATGAGTACAACGCCAAGGGCATACTTGGATGCATCTATTTTATTTCAAATGATTGTTACAGGTCTCAAAGGAGAAACATTGGTCTTGAGCATAGTCTTTAGTTTAATTCCTCAAATCCTCATTTCTTTGCATTTGTCCAATGAAATTTTTCTTTTGCTCTAGCCCTTAGTGGCTGATTTAGAGGCCATCATAAATGTGAAAAACCAAGAACAAATCTGCAATAGAAGTTTTCTAGACCTAAGAAATTGCGAAGCTCCATGAGATTTTACCTACAAAACCATTTTGGTAATTAAACCTTGAAACGAAACAATAAAACATGAAGGAATGATGAATGAACAAATGAAATGTTGCAACTCACCAAACCCTTAATTAAACCTTTGAAATACTGAAATATTGATGTTGATCTTGCATGAAATGGCTTCAATGGATGAGGATATTGCTGCTTGAATCTTGCTTTGAATCTTTGACTTGACTACTTGGATTAGATCTTGAAACCTACATCACAATGTTAGCTCCAAAAACATGCATGGTTCCACATAAATTTGACATGATGAATGGATCTTGATTTCTGCAAAAAATGATGAATAAATTTGTTCTGGAATGCTCTTGATCATCAACTTTACGTTCACTTGAAAATCTTACATGAAACTTAGTGAAATAACCTTATATTTATAGGTATGCATCCTTAATTTCCCGAAATTCAAATTTCACAAGCTAACATTGAATTATGGATTTGAAAACATTAAATTACTACCAAAACAATAATTTAAATTTGGGTCCTAAGACTTAGGGAGGACACATTCGCCCATGGGCGAATGGGTCCTATGTTCCTAAGCCTAGGACACACATTGCTCAACGTAAAGCATAATGTTTAGGCATTAACTATTGCCAGGTTTCCCCTTCAGAAAATATAATTTAATGGGCTTGGATTTGAATTATAGGGCTTATCAAGGCCTAATTAAGCTCAATTAATTAATAGGTCCCTAAATTTAATGAGAATATGTAAATACACATATTACAACACTAAATTAAGGTAAAATTAAGTCCATTTTAACTAGGAGGGCCCAAACAACTAAGAAAATGTAAAGGGGTACATTTTTCTACACTACAAATGATTAGGTAGATATTTAGAAGTGTAAAGCATTGCAAAATATTATTGTGGAACATTGTAAATGTATTTTTTGAAAGAAGACAAAATGGTGAATGTAACACACCCCACATGGTTAAAGCTAGTGTAAATACTTTTAGTTTAGCATAGTTTACTCTTTGTTCCAATGATTAGTAAGAAGGGAGACTTTCCTTTCTGAGAGGAGAGAACATTCTCATCATATCTATGCTTGAATTCCCTATTTTGTGTACGTCATAAAGGAATTACAAAATATTCACCCAAGATTAACCTGGGAACATCATAGCATCATAGAATTTAGTCACTCCTAAGTCAACAAATCCATCAACCACATCAATCCCATAAATATTAAAACCCGTTGATCCACCACTCTAGATCTTCCATTGAGGTTTTTAGCCAAGTGGATATTGAGATAACCCTTTCAATATTTCATAATTGGGACAAGTGTGATGTGGCACCTACATCCATTTTCCCAATCAAACATTTTTAGTGAACTTGACTATTCTTGCACTTTAAATCTTATAAAAATATAAAACATATCTTTTCAAATCTGATAATAAATCTGAATTTGTTTGCATCCATCATACTTTTCAAGAAATACATTGAAAAATTAAAAAATGCATAACATATTTCATTCAAATGGTAAATAGGATTAATTTCAGTCACTGCAAGATAGATCTAGCTCATAATTGCATTGAAAAATTTACATTAGATCATACTCAAATATTAAAAAAAATATAAAAGTGTTTAAGGTGTTCATTAAGTATATGCATATAGTGAAAAAGTAAAAAAATCACATTGTTGTATCGCAAAAGATAGCAAAATTTCAATTTCAAGAATTTTCAAGTTAGGATCAGTCAATTTCTATAGTGTGCAATCTAAAAAGTACATTTGGCATTTCATTTATTGCTTTAAGTTTTTTAAATTTGTGTGCATAATTGTGTTACATATAAAAAAAATTACAATCAATGCATTTCTGGAAATCTATTACTCTCAGACCTCAACAATTACAACTCAGGATCCTTAAACAATATAGACAATTACCATATTTTGAACTTTGAAATTTTGACTCATTTGTGTAAGGCACCCATTGCCCCTAATTGGATTATCTTTTATCATATTTTGGTGACAATAGTATATGTTACTCATTTTTACAATTTTGATCTCATAACTTTTAGGTTAACCTGTTATAATCTATTTTTTATTTGTAATATTTCATAATGTCTGAGTGCTTTGGAAAGATGTTGTCTTTTCTAAGATCCTTGGTTGATGTTTCATGTTGTGTCTTTGGTAATGATTCCCCTATAATTGATGAAGATTATACTTCCTTATCTCCTAATGCATATCTTCCAAGTGAAGCTATCTTGGTGCAAGATGAAGAAATCTTTGAAAATTCCATACAAAATACATTACCTAACCTTAGAACTGACATTTCCCTTTATCCTTCACTGCTATTCCCTACTCACAATCCTCAACAATCAACAAATCTGACAATACCTTAATTTGAGATTCTTTCTTCCTCCCACAAAGAGAGTTCTTAACAATTTATACCTCGCCTATTACACATGAAATCCCTTTCCAATGACAATCAAGATGAACAAATAGCTAAAAAAAATCCTCCATCCTATGAAAACAAAGTAATTGATACACCCATTAGTATAGAACAATGTTATGGCCAAGGGTTTAAGATTCTTACTAAATAAGGTTGTGATATAGATAATAAACATGAAACTCACACTCTCTTAGAATAAATTCCATCTAATGATACAAAAGGAATTGGTTTTCAAGTTTCCTGCTTTTTCAGATAAATAATGACCTAGATACATACAAGAATCTGATGCCCAAACATGGTAAAGAAAATGATGTTAGAAAATTGAAGGTCTACAATCAAGTTAATCATACCTATGACAATGTCATAGGAAATACACAATGTTACAATCATCATATCTTTGTTCTCACTATATAAGAACAAAATCATAAGTGTGGAGTCACCATACAAAGAGGGAAATTCACCATCCAATGAACCCCTTTGCAACAAATAATTACATCAAAATATAGTCCTATGGATTATAGTTTGATAGACCAACTTAATAATGAACTAATAGAAATCTCAATCCTAGAACTCTTGAGAATTTCCCTCACACATAAATAATTCTTGGAAAAATATTTCATCCTCATATATACCTACTCACATATAGATACAAAACAATTCCAAGCCATGGGAGGACATATTGTATCCTCTCATTGCCTCATATTCATAAAAATGATATCACATCATAAATATTCCATAGTCATGCATTACATCTTGAGGTATTCGTTCACAAAGATAATGTGAAGAGAGTTTTGATAGATGGAGGTGCAGGCTTAAAAATATGTACTCTTCAATTGGTCAAAAACTTGGGATACTCTAAGGAGGTAATCAAAAGAAAAAGAGAATCACAATCCTCACATATGATGATAATGAACGAGATTCAGAAGGAACCATAAAGATACCTATATAGGTTGGACTAGAAATAACAAAAACTACATGTAAAGTCTTAGACCTATAATTTCCTTATAACATCCTTTTGGGCCACCCATGGATCCATGTCATGCATGTTGATGCATCTACTTATCATCAATGTTTGAAATTTCTATATAACGACCAAGATACTACAATATAGGGTGATTCTTAACCTTTCTAATACTACAAAAGTATTTAAGAGAAGTACTATATATTTCTCCAAGTTCCTAAGAATGATGAAGTTAAACCATCATATTCATATGTTGATCCAACAATTCTTGAATCTACATAAAATACCCAAAACACACATCCTGAAATCAAAGTACAAATACAAGACAATTACTATGGTGACTATAATCTCAAAGAATCTTTTTATGTGGAGCAACTACTGATTTCTCCTAAAACATATGGTAAACCTAATCATATTGAATTTTTTTATAAAAATAATATCACGTTTGAACCAAATACCTTTGCAAATTGGGGATAACTCAATATAGAGGTGATAGATGAAAGAGAATTCTCAAAGTGGATATATCAAGAAGAACAAGAGGAACTGCCTTTTCATGTTGATCAGAATAGAAAAGGATACTATAGTTGATTAAGAACATTGGCTATACAAGTAATGGCGGATTTGGTTTGAAATAAAAAGGAATTCATGAACCCATAATTTTAGAAAAGTGACCAAAATACAAAGGTATTGGCTATGGTTTGCATGAAAAATGTGAATCCTCCCACTAAGAATATCTCTATTGAGGAAGTTTAAGCTTCTTCCTAGTATAATACATTTGATAATGAGAATATAAAAGACTTAACCATGTGTATAAAATACCTATTTTAACATGCCTCTATATACACATTACCACATCATTTACTTCACCAATCCAAAATAATGACCTTAAACTCATCTACCACCAACTCATCGATTGGGGTCAACAACAAGGAATGGTTCTAGATTTATTTAAAAAAGATGAGGCTATTGTCAAATTCATGGGACTCCAAGATGGCATACCTTTGGGTGATCACAAAGAAAAATTTAACATTGAAATTGATACAAGAGCATACTATGGTGACACTATTGAATATTTAGTTTGCAAAATGATAAATATAAAAATAAAAATAAGATCCCCTAGCAAAAACCACAAAGTGGCACTTTTGAATCATGAAAAAAAAAGATGTATCCAAAGGTGAAAACCTCTATAAGTTGCCTAAGGATGAAGGATTCAATATTCCTAGTATCACTATGGATCAAGAAAAGTGTCAAAAATTCTCATTGAAACCATGCAACCATTGAATATTAGAATAGTTGATCAACCTCGAGTAAAATACTATAAAACATTCCTAGATGATGAATAACAATGTAACTTGGAAAAAATCCTAAAAGAGAGAAAGATCAAATTCACTTGGTTTTATTTAGGAATGCTAGGTGTAATACCCCCTCGTGACTTCGTCTTGACCATAAAGCCGTATGTGATTTGGTTCCTTCTTGATTGGATGTGTTGTGAACGCATAGTTATTAAATGTGGTAATCGTGGCAAACAATGTGTTAATAATTTATTTCTTCTCTTGCTTCTTCTTCCATCACACGGTAGATTAGATGTCATCGCATATGCGTAAAAATTGCTTGTTGATAGACTCCTCTTTGAAATTCCCTGTTAAAGTCTCTTCCTCCTGTTGTCGTCCTCCTCATAGAGCCTTATTTATTTTGGCTATTCGCTCTTTGTAAACCGAAGTCTTTTCTTTACAGTTTCAGCATTTAAAAATAATAATAATAATAATAAATGCATGGCAGTATATCCGAATTCCAATATTTACTTTCTATTATACTTGGCAACCTGTCACAGTTACAACTTTTAGAGTTGAGGTATTGTACAGAATTAAATAGCCTCCCTGAAACCATTGGCAACCTGTCATAGTTGCAAAACTTGAACAAAATAGGAAGTTTATATATATTTATATAACTTGCTTGATTTTACTGATAATCTATTGTAGATGCAGCATTTGAAAATAAATATTGTCAATGTACTAATATAATAGAGAGTCAAAAAAAAAAATATCTCTTTTTATTACGAGTCATGAAAATATCTATCTGCAAGCGCAACACGTTCATCCTCATCTTTACAAAATGACAGTTTGCACCGCTTTTAAGAAGTAAGAACTTATCCATTCCTCAATCTTCTCGATTATCACCATCTGTCATGCTTTTTTGCGCATACCCTTAAGTCGATCTTGAGAGTGTGAAATTTATGGTTAGAGGGGTCGGTTACAACTTAATGGTATGTGCTATTGGTACGGGAGATAGAGAGAAAGGAGGAGAGAAACTGGAGAGACTTACAGAAGTTCGCAGGATTTACTTCGTTTTAAATTAAGTCGGACTGCTTGTTTAGTGGCACTAATTTAGTTATGGTTACCTGCATGGTGATTAGAAAAAAAGAATGTTTGTTTTTTTTCACTTTGCATGGAGTGCGCCTTTCTCCATCAATTCTTTCCATGATTTAAAAAAAAAATTGTCTTGTCATGGCCGTATGCCATGAAACAGTCCCGGACTGAACTGTCATGTCTGCAAACAAGATATCGTTTAATAGTTTCAAGAACGCAGAGGGAGGCATTCCATTGTATGTCATCGAGGAAGATGGCAGTTGATGCTTCTGCTGGGAATTGGGGAAAAACTCTGTAATTATTTTTGGAATTTGGGAGTTTTAATTTGTTGACGGTGGTGAAGCACACAGTAGAGCTGGAAGCTACAACTAAGTGTGGAAGAGAATATTAGACTCAACAACTTCTTCAGCTCAGCTAACTTATTGAACCAGGTTCTTTTCTTTGCAATTTTCTTATTGACTGAAGTAGAATGCTTGTAATCTCATAAGTCTTATATCTTCTGAGAGTCTACATTTGTAGATCCATTTGAAACTAATCGTGTTGCTCATCTTGTTTTACTATCAGTTTTCCTGAGTTCAAGATTATTTTCAAACCTTTGAATCTGTTCTTGATTTAATGATATAGAGCGCTTTAATACTCTATAGTCGTTAATATTTTTTATTCTTTATGGCCACATCTGTAGCTTCTCATCAATCAAATAACACTACGGGCTTGGTTAACTTATTATCAGTTTCATTAATACCCTCATATTGCCTTGGTAATGCCATATTATAGTTGTCTATAAATATTGTATCTGAACTGCTGTCATGCTGGATAGCATTCAATGTAAACAAATGTTAATTTATCACTTTCTTCTCATCCTCTATTTGCATGTTGTTGCCTTCTGCCTGTAAAATTTTTCAACAGAAACCAACTTGAAGGTAGTTGGTACTGGTATTCATAAAGACATTATGTTGCACCTTGAAGTTTCAACACATGTCAAGAATGTCAGAAAAGACCGTACGTGTAGCAGTTCTACACTTGAAAATAAAATATGGATAAGTAGTGATAAGGAGAGAGGCCCCGGTGGTCTTTAATTTCATTTTGGCTGCCTATTTAGACCTTTTTCATTGTTCAGGTCATCTGTGGAATTTTATTTATTTTTAATACGTGTTCATTTGCTTGAATCCTTGGGTCTAAAGGAAATTTCATTAGCCAAAATACTATTAGGATATTGGCATTTAGAAAGCATTAAATCCGCCACCTGGACATTAGGTATGTTCTCCATTCTGTGGGATTGTAACACTTTGAGGTGGCTGGACATTGCTGCAATTCAATAGATAACAAACAACCCTCTTCCTGCTGCACTCCTGATTTAGGCTATTCGCTCCTTTCATATTGATTATCTTGTATCTAGCCATGACTTTGCATAGGTGAGGATTTTCATCCTTTGATAGTATTTTCTTAGTTTGAATATGCCTGGTAGGCTGTATAGTATTGAATAATTTATGTATGATTCCATTAGTGATCTGTCATAATGGCAAACACGTGGACATAGAAGGGAGTGAACGTTTAAACAAGCACCCTGACTCCTTGTACGATCTGTACCCTAGAACGTGGTAGGGTGTATAGAATTAAATAACTTCTCTATCACAAACAAATAATTTTTCTCACTGAAGCTACGTTGGAACATAAGTTTGTAGAGATTTAAAAATTTCTTTTCTGATTCCTTTGGCAACTTGCAACATCTGCAGTGCTTCAAAATAAAATATAATCTTAGTCCACTTTTAGTGCCATGCAATAAATCATTAGTTCTCAGTCTCTTTATCAAAATCACTTAAACTTAAGCTTGAACTGGTAGTTACAATTTTATCTTTGCTTATTAAAGATTCTCACCATAGCCTCATTCGCTATTTTTCCCTTATAAATGTATTTTTACATAACTCGAAGGCTATGGTGAATTCGACTTGAATTATATGAGTCTTGACTGTTTATATCTAACACCATATTGTATGTTAGTTTGGATCAGTGTAATCTTTATGCTTAGAGGGTCCGAAGGCAATTAAGTAAACTGTCTATTTTATAACATGCGTTGGCCTCTTTTCATTATACCAACGCCGCTCTCAAGTTGGAGTATGTCCCTCCATCTAGCCTACATCATAGACATCAATTTTGACATCAACATTGGAAACTAAATATTGACATGATTTATTTAATCTCCCTAAATTCATTGTCAATTTGTCTAAAGCCGTGGCACTTGAACATAATAGGAAGTTTAAAGGATTAAATAAACATTTACTTCTTCTCCGAAACACATCTAAGGGAACTAGCAGTATAATATGATATTAGAAGTAGAAAAGAGTGATTAATTGTCATTTCATCTATGTGGGAATCTTATCCTTGACATTTCAATTATATTACTTAATATAGGGTACATGATTAGAGAGATCTCATTGTGTTGACCGTAATTCCCACAACTTGGTATTTAAGTCAAGGATAACAACCGGCTTGGAAGAATATTGTTGTCGTATCTAATTTACTTTTTATGATAGAACATAAATTGTAATCATAGGAAAACATAGATAGGGAGAGTTAATGTGACTGTGGATAAAAAATGGAAATATTACCCTTATCGTAAGGTTAGCCACTAGATAATATGTCATTTTTCTCTGTTGATATTCTTTAATTTGTGCTTAGATAGGTTTCAAAAGTATCTATTTTCAAGGATGAATTTGAAAGTAATTTTCTTATGAGAATTGATTCTCTTGTTGTTATTTAATAGGTGACAGGATTATCTATTATGTATGTCTTTATTTCATTATTGGAATAGTTGTTGCATGTATGTCTTTATTTCATTATTGGAATAGTCGTTGCATGACATATCATGTTAGTAAATTGGAAAAAATTTGGAATGTCTGAGTGTATTTTTGGAGTTTATGATGAATTTATTTATGGAGGTTGTTTTTGACTTTGAGTTTGAAGATGATTTTTGAGAACAAGTTTTGTTGCCACCTTGTTGGGAAACCCTTGTATTAGTGATTTATCAGTCTTCCAGAGAAAGGGAAAGAAGGGTGTTGTTTTATTATTGGCCTTCACTTTTGGTTCTTAGTGAACTATTGCTCGTATGATTTATTTGATGATTATGGGTTTAGCCTTGCACGTGGATGTCATGTTATTATGGATTCCTTGTATGGGATGGTTCATACCTTATTTGTTGTTTTACTATGTTGGTCTTATTATTTTGTGCTAATGGCTTACCCCATTGAGATAGTAGAATTTTAGTTGCGAGTAGGGAGAGTGGCTTTCAATGGGGGCCGAGACCCGGAAGTGGTCTCAGGGTAACTCATTGGAAGTTTACTAATCAAGTGAAAATATTAATATTTAATTAGGGGTTTTGGGTATAATCACACATTAACAAGATATAAGTAAATGCCTCACTCATGGCTCAAGTGCTTGTACGGGCTTGAGATGAGTTGAGAAGGCCTGGAATGGCGAAATCATTGTCTTGTCCTTATGAAAGATAATCGATGCCGCATTGGAATGCATGTGGGGCCGGGTTTCGTAAGAGGTCACCAGGGTAACCCAGGTTGGGGGCCGGGGCCTAGGAAGATTCGCCAGGGTAACCCATGCAACATTGCGATGACACTCTTCCCTAAACAACTATATATGGTTTTGATTTCCTCTATGTTATTTTTTGGGCCTCTGGAAGCACTTGTTGGCATTTGTATGTTGATGTTTATTTGGTTATTCCTTATGTTGGACACATCTTGTGTTGGTTATATTTTGTGCTGAGATATCCTTATGTTATTGTGGATTTTGTTGTGTAGTCTTGTATCCTTGTTTTGTATGATGGTTTAGTTGAGGTTCCTTCTTGTCATCTCTTAGCACGGGGGGTGGGCCTTCGGGTCCACGTGGTTGGGTGGAACGTGCTATGCACCCCATTGGGTCCCCAATCATCGATCGAGAAGTACAAAATTGTACCTTGCAGTGATTCCTGAGTTAATCCAGAGTTGAATCCAGTATTGCAGCTTTGTACTCTTTCATTTCAAATGTAACATTCCATTATATTGTATCTTCCCCATTCATGTTGGGAAACGACATTGTAATATTGTAACCCTTGATTAATATGTTAACCATGTTCATGTTATTTTATTATTACTGGTGTATAATAACCTTTCATGTGATGTAAAAATGTTGTTGTGAAAAGTAATGCAGTCTTGTAATCCCGAAGGATTTGTTATATGTGGTTCTCGTTTAGTTTCATGTTATGTGAAATATGATTATTATGATGTATGTTAATATTTAAAAAAAAAAATTGGTGCCATAAATACTAAATGTACATGTATCCTTTGGGTTTGCTTGGCGGGGCATTACACTAGGACTTGATAATTGCTGGTGGTACATCATTTGATAGTACATGTGAATGTTAAACCAGTCAAATAAAAGCTCTAGAAAATACATCCTTAGATAACATTATTGGTCAAAGTAGAACTGCAAAAGTTGCTAGACGTGGGTTTCATTAAACCTATTGATCATTCTGAGTGGGTTTCAAGCCTTGTACTGGTATCAAAACACATTGGGGGCATCTAAATATTCAAAGACTTCAAATAATTGAATAAATCACGCCCGGAAGATGATTTTCCATTACCCAGTATTGATATTATCATGGACATCGTAGATGGACATGAAATGTTATCTCTCATGGATGGATTTTTTAGGGTATAGTTAGTTAATCATAGCATAAGAGGATCATCATAAAATTGTGTTCACATACCGATGGGGAGATTATTGCTAGAACTCCATGCCCTTTAGCCTAAAAATGTAGGATAAACATATGAAAGAGAGATGACTATAATATTCCATGACATGTTTCATAAAATCCTAGAATATTATGTGGATGAAATACTAGAAAAATCAGTGACAAGAAAAGGACATCCTAAAGTATTGGGTCACATTTTTTTATAGACTCAAAAAATATCAATTGAGAATCTAAAGAAATGTGTCTTTGGAGTCACTTCAAGTAAATTTTTGGGATATATAGTGTCATGAAGGGGAATCAAAGTTGACCCTACCAAAGTCAAAGTGATCATTGAGATGACTCCACCTAAAAAACTCAAAAAAATCTGAAGTCTACAAGGAAAGTTACAATCTATGAAGAGATTCATTCACATTTGGATGATAAATGTCAACCATTCACACACCTTCTTCACAAAGGTGTAGCATTCAAATGGGATCAATATTATCAACAAGACTTTCAGTAGTTGAACAATTACCTTGCATCACCACTATATTGATTCCAACAATCACAAAAAAAAGCTTTTATATTGTACATCTTAGCAACATCAACAAGATTAGGCACTCTTCTAGCACAACATGACTAATTGGGGAAAGAAAGATTTATTTACTACATCAGTAGGAACTTATTTTGATACAAGCTTAAGTATACAACCATGGAAAAATCTTGTCTAGTAGTATTTTTTGCTTCACAAAACCTAAGACATTATGCATTTAGTCATCAAGCTAAGCTTCTTTCTAAGGTTGATCTATTAAAGTACTTTTTGGGTATGTGTAGGATAATCATGGAAAAAATAGGCCCTTAAGTGGCGATAAAATTTAGAAAAATTAGAGTTAGGCAACTTGACGTAAAAATTTGAATGTTATCTATATTATTTCAAAAATATGTAAGAATACAATCTATAGCAAATTAAATGTATTTTCTAAACTACTAGTTTTTTTTTTTTTTAAATCTATTTGGTGAAAATTTGAAATTTCAATGCAGTAGTACTTAAATTTCAGGAAAAAAATAAGCAGGTTTCACCACCACCCTAAATCCACAATAAAATGATAATATTTTTTATATGATTTTGTGATATAATTAGACTCATGTCTGATGTGATGCATATTTTTTAATTTTTTTCCAAGTAAATAATTAATTATGAATATTTTATTACAACTTTTAAAAATATATAAACTCATATGTCCTAATTTCACCTTAACTTTACTGCAACTTCAAGGAAATTTATTTATCTTTTAATCCTATAGTATGCAAAGCATAGAATGTGATGCATGTTTCGGATTCAAAAAATGTGATACCGCTTTGAAAGCTATAGATGTTTTTCAATCAGCCTAGTCAATTAAGACTTTAGTTGTAATTCAAATAGAAACAGAATAATAATTATTTATTAAATTCAAAGTAAAGCATAATTTATATTGGTGGAAAGGTGAGACCCTCCTTTAAAAACCCTTTTCATTTCATCAATTTTAAGTTAAAAAGTCAAGCCAGCCACATACCCTACGCATACCCATTATATCGCCACTTTTTAGCCCATCATGATCCTGCACATACCCTGTTATCAATGAAAACTCTTATAGTCAATATGGCTAAGTCAGTTATTATCCCAAGTGAGTTCAACATCGAGTATGTGGACTCGAAAAAAATTAAGGGATAGGTTATAGTAGATAAATTAGCATAAGCACATATATATGGGGTATGTGCAAGATCATCATGGAAAAATTGTGCCCTAAGGGCTAAAAATTTAGAAAAAATCAAAGTTAGGCAACTTGACTTAAAATTTGAATAAGTTATCTATATTATTTCAAAATATGTAAATAAATAAAATCTATAGCAAATTGAATGTATTTTCTAAACTACTATGTTTATTTTATTTTTAAACTAATTTGGTGAAAAATTGAAATTTTAATGTAGTAATACTTAAATTTCAGTGGAAAAAAATAAGAAGTAGGTGTTTGTCTCACCACCCCAACTACAATAAAATGATAATATTTTTTATAAGATTTTAGACATAAGTAGAGGGACTCCATGTCTCAATGTGTGATGCATATTTTTGTAATTTTTCCAATTAAATAATTAATTATTATTTTTATTACAACTTCTCTTTAAAAATATAAACTCAGATGTCCTGGATTTTAATTCCATCTCGGTAAAAAATGAAATTCAATTTTTAAAATCCTATAGTATGTGAAGCATAGAATGTGACACATGTTTTGGATTCAAAAAATGTGATACCGCTTGAAAGCTATAGATGTTTTTCAATCAACCTATCAATCAGGACTTTAGTCATAATTCAAATAGAAAATGAATAATTTAATTATTTTTTAAAATTCAAAGTAAAGCATAATTTATATTGTGGAAAGTTGAGAATCTCCTTTAAAAACCCTTTTTGTTTCATCAATTTTGGGTAAAAAAAAGTCATTAGCCACATACCCTACACATACCCATCATATCACCACTTTTTGGCCCATCATGATCCCGCACATACCCTATGATGAAAATCCATTGGTATCTGAGTTCTCAAATGAAGCAATATTTACCATAACATCGTAAAATCAATAGAAGCTATACTTTTATGGTTCTCATACACAACATGGATTAGGAGTAGAGATCATATTCATCACCCCTCAAGGTGATTGTATTCTAAAATCCTACATGCTATATTTTTCATGCACCAATAACATAGTTGAGTATGAAGTCGTCATCACAAGGTTAGGAATGGTTACTCACTGGTAAATCAAGGAAAACTAGTTCTATGGTGATTCCTAGATAGTGGTAAGATAGGTTAATGATGACTACCAAACCAAGGATGACAAACTAGTGCCATAGAAAAGAATAGTTGATAGCTTTAAGGGATACTTCATGGTCATTACTTTTAAGCATATTCCTAGAATCAAGAAGAGAGTATTAGATGCTATGGAAACCATTGGGTCTCTATTATATATGCCACACAATAGCCATAAGTATGAATGTCTCATGAAGAAGATTCTCATACTACCTTTTAAAATCCTCGAATTAGAATTTGTGTCTAAAATTGTTGTTCATGTTTCCCCTCAGTATCATGATGTCTACCTATACCTTCATGATGGCAACTTTCTATCTGACCTTAATCACAACCTCCACAAATATTTTATCCAAAGATCCTCTCACTTCATCATTGTTGACCAGTAATACCCTTAACCAAAAAATTATTGATGGAGCATTACTTAGATGTCTTAACGTGAAAGAAGCTTCAACTACTTTAAAAGATATGCACAAAGGTGTTTGTCGATCACATTTGAGAGGTGTGACTTTTGTGATGAAGTTTCTTAGAACTGGGTATTATTAGACTACCATGGAACATGAGGCTAATCAATTTGTGAAAAATTTCTTACAATGTTAGTGGTATGGTGATCTCATCCATGCTCTAGTGCAAGAATTAGAACCTATAACGATACCTTGGCCCTTATCGCAATGGGGGGTTGATCTCATTGGAAAGATTTCACACACATCATCTAGTGGCCATAAATTTACCATCACCACCATTGATTATTTACAAAGTGGATAGAATCCATTCCTATGACCAACATCAATAGTAATAAAATATCCAAGTTTATCCTGAACTACCTAATTTTCCACTATGGTGTTCCTCATGTCATTATAAAAAAAAATGAAACACCCTTCAAAAGTTAGGATGTTCAAGATCTTTACAACCAATTTTATATCCAACAACATTTTCTTAAACCATAATACCATCAAGGGAATGGTCAATTTGAAGCATCTAACAAAACTATCCTAAAGATATTGAAAAATACTTCTAATGAAGTTGGCTAGGAATTGCACTTATAGTTGAATCCCACCTTATGATTCTATCGAGCAAGTATTAGGAAACCCACTAGTACCACTTTGTATTCCTTCATCTATGGAACCAAATCCATCTTACCCATTGAGATTGATCTCCCATTGCTAAGGGTTTCAGTACAACACTTGACTGATGGTGAAGAGTATTGAACATCCAAATTGAATGACATAAAGTCAAGTTGGATGAGCGACATCTAGAAGCATTAAATCACTTGCACACATATAAAAATCATCTCCATAGAGGTTATAAAAAGAAAATAAAGGGTAGACAATTTAAAGTTGGATGCCTAGTTCTTAAAGAGAATGAGAAAAAATAATTGGATCAAGACAACAAAGGGAAATTTGGACCTAAATTCACTAGGAACATTTTTCATTACTACAAGTTATAGATCTGGAGCATATCAATTATTGAAACCTAAAGGGGGTCCCTTGCAGGAGTCTATCAATACAAATCATCTCAATTGGTTCTATGAATAGCCCGTGAGGGGCATCTTATTCCCAAAAATCCAAAAAAGGTATAAAATAATAAAGAGAAAAATCATCCTTTAGTGAAAACCACTTTGGTTGCACTTTGGGCAAGTACCTTGGAAAAAACCTAGAAAAAATGTTCCTTGTTTAAATAAGCATCGTCTACTATCTATCAAACACTCTTTCTCTTATCATCCATCCATAATAAAACTCCCATTCATACATGCATCCATCTTCCACTTATTTATCTTTCATATTTGTATCTACATTCCTATCATAGCTTGGTATCTGAAAAATACCTACCAGTACTACTTAGCACTATCTGAAGGTCACCTCATCTAACCCATAGGAAAGTGGCCTAACATCATACTCGGTGCATGTTCTTATACTTAGTTTTTGGATTAGATTATTATATATCCCCTAATTTATTGAAAAATAAAAAAATTATCCAAACATTTGTAAAAATCTAGAAAACATCCATACATGTTGAAATTTTTTAAAAAACATCCAAACATTTGCAAAAATCCAATACCATCAACATATTTCAAAAACCCAAAAAATATCCATGTATGTTGAAAAATCCAAAAATATCCAAACATTTGCAAAAATCCAAAACCATCCACATATTTCAAAAATCCAGAAAACATCCATATATGTTGAAAAATATGAAAACATCCAAATATTTGCAAAAATCCAAAAAACATACACATATTTGAAAAATTCAAAAAAATCCATAAAGTGTCAAAATCCCAAAAACATTCTTATTGGCAATTGAAGTATGTGCTAATTTAAGTCCAAAGAATTGAACTATGAAGCCTCTATGCATCACATAGGAAAGGCCATCCAAGATGAACCCTCAAGGCATAGGTTTTTCCCTTAGGTCTTATTCTCCCATTCCAAATATTGACATATTGAAAAACTAGAAAATGTTAAAATACCAAAAATAGCATCAACACTTCAAAAAAGTTAAAACATTCAAAAAAAGAAACAAAAACATGCACCCCATCCCATCTCATATCATTTAAACAATAAATTTCCATCCATAATAAATTTATTGTCATCCTCACGTTTCATAAAGAAAATAGAAACAAGTACAACAATTATTGAAACATAAATCCCCACACAAAATCCTCAGTTTTGATCATTGTCAAACATATCAACAGGCTTTCATATCAATGGCCTAATCCTTTTTCAAATCAAAATCAACATCTAATGAATGTCTTAATGGATAGATATTTCCTACAATAGACATTGTTTCAGATATCAACTAAAATAACTCTCTCTAGCAAGAGATATGATGGCATTGTTATCTTTGTCATTTTGAACTTTTCTTTTGGTTTTAGTTTTGTCTCATTTATATCACTCACTTGAAACTCCTTGATCTTCAATATCTTGGTATGCCTAGAGGGGCACATAATGGGGCATGCTCATTGCTTTTTTTCATTGTGTTTGTTTTAATTTCTTGTAATATGACCTTGGAAAATACTTTCCTTGTGTGTGCAGGGATAGTCTCAAGTAATACAATGTTACCTATTCCATATCAGGTTCTCTATACCTTTTTTGTATTGGTCTCCTTACTTCAACGGATTCATTCTCTCACATGATCAGACAAGGTGTATTTATATCAACTATGGACAAGGATAATCCTATTTGTTTGTAGATTCAAAGTCTATGCAATAAATACAATGTCACCCTGGTTCTTCATACCTTGGTTCATCGTTTCTACATGCTATATCAAAATAAGAACTTCTCTATATTATGTGGCATAATCTAAAAGGAAAAAGAAAAATCATCTATCCATTATCATCACATATCCAATAAAATTTTAGAACCCATCCTAATAATCATAAACTTATTGGTATCTTGATCAATTCCATTCCATTATTTCTAATAATTCATTATACTTTTATTTGTACTAACATTTCTATCAAAGTATCATGACATACAACTGAAAATATATGCATCTCATCTTAACATAAACAAACTGGTATCAATAGGAATCTCACATAATCGACATATATAATACAAAAATAAAATAAAAAATCATCCATATCATTATATCATGGCATGTAATCCTTCATCAACTAATCATTAGCATAAGCATAATCATACATGTCATCATAACATATGCATCCATACATAAATTTGCATCCATACATTAGCATATATCATAAGAGATCAATGCATAAAATAACATCATATATTATAATAGTTGTATCAAAATGCCTCATCTCATATATCATCAAAAAAATGAATGTCATGATACATATTAAATTTGTAATATACATAAAACATATACATGGGGCTATCCATAGCCGGTGACTGTGTATACATCATAAAACATATCTATAATAGCATATTTATACAAAAATTTCTATATACATATCAAGCTAGCCTCAGCTCCCATGATCTGCTTGATTAGGAGGAGGTTGAGCTAGCGGTGGTCCCATGGGCTATTGTTGATGCTACAATGCCCCCAACATATAGTTTTAACCAAATATTGATTTTGTAGAATATATTGAATACACATCAGCTCATGAACACAAAATGATACTTCAATATATTGATAACTATCAAATCTCATTCATATAAATGATATATTAATTATAACTCACAATGATCTAGAATTATTTACAAGGTTATCATAGATCAAAAATAGTATTTTGAACTATCATATAGAATCCTTGAAGTACATTTGCAATCTCTAAATGAGAATTCTCTCAAGAACCAAAGGAGTTCCATCCTCTAATCCTAGTGAACATTGGGTTTTCATCTAGTGAACACAAACTGCTATGGGTTTTCATCCATAAAAGGAAGTAGAACACAAGTGTCCCAAAATATAAGAAAAATGATATAATAATTTGATGCCCAATATATTAATTGACTCCCTACATTTATGCACTAATAATTTCCCTTAAGAAACAGGTCACGCTTGAACCAAAATAGTGTCAAAGCCTAGAATTTGAATTGACACGCTATACTAGGTTGTCCTCAAGGCCAAAGTAGATTCTTTTGGAATTAGTGTTTCATCCTATATACCTATCCATATGCTTCCCTAGCCATTTCCTTCATCCTAAAACTCTACACTTGATGTTGCATGATTTAGAAGTGTCTTATCCTTTAAGCCTATTGAAGTGGGTGTCAGTTGCTTAGCATAGTTATCTTCCAACATAAATATGTTTCCAATACATGTTTTATTCCTCTAAATTTTGGGGTATGAGCTGCAATTGTCATCATAGATGTTATGGTCCAAATCGTAAGTCGAAATGTTCTCCTATAGAGGAATGTAGAGGGATTCTCAAACCCAATCCTATTTTGGTACAATAAGTTTGAACTAGAAATATTCGAATGAGGATATCTTTTTGTTATATGATCCTTTTTTAGGTTGATCCCCAAATATGATGTGAGGAAAATTTTATAGATGCTACATTCCAAACTGTTAGCTGGAAGGGTGTTCTATGAAGAAATGTGGTAGGATTCCTAGATTCCACTCTATAATTATCATTTTGAAAAAAGGGACATGAAAAATCCTCCAAAGTCCTAAAATTGCTTGTCCTCAAGCAATGCAGACTTGGGTGCTCTAGAATCTTAGGCCCTTCATAGGTAGAATATTTGAACAATTAGAAAATTATTCCAATGAACAAAATATTTTGTTATGCTTTTACTTCTTAGATCCTTGACTTGGGTGTTGATCATAGCTTCTAGAGTGAGAGTAATATTTCCTTCATAATCTAATGGTAGTAACTTAGCTGTAGGAGATGTATTAAATCCTGAAACCTTCTTCAGACATTAAACATGAAAAACATTATGGACTTTATTTTCTTTCAAAATCTTTACTTCATAAGAAACTTCTCCAACCTTTCAAATTATCTTTTATGGCCCATAGAACTTAGGCTTGATTTTCTCTACTCCACCTTTCTTGATAAAAAAACTATCTATATGGTTGCAAGCTTATGAATAACCTCATATCCTCCACTTCAAATTAACTTTCTATGTTCTTCCTATTTGCATACATCTTCTATTGATTCTAATCTTTTTACAAGTGATCCTTAAGTGATTTCAAAATCTCTTAATTTTGTTTGACCAAATTTCTTGCTATTGAAACCCTACTATCTATGAGAACCAAATCCACAAAGGTGAAAGTATCATATCTATAGATTTATTTGAAAGTAGACATGCCAATTGACATGTGATGATTTTTCTTGTAGCAATACTCTCCCAAATGAAGCCACTTGATCCATTCAAACTACTAGCCAGTGATATAGTTCCATAGATAACCTTCCACCCATTTGTTCAAAATTTCACTCTACCCATTATTTTGGGGATGTTAGCTAGTGCTAGGGGTGATCTTAGTGCTAGTTAAAAGAAAAAATTCTCTCCAAAAATCACTAAGGAACTAGCTATCTCTATCACTTACAATGTTTTTGGGTATTCCATGCAACCAAGAAACTTTATTGAAGAATAGTTCTTCAATTTGGAGAGATTTATAGTTACTAGAGATGATAAAGAAATTGTCACATTTATTCAATAAGTCAACTACAACATAAATGCATTTTTTTTCTTGTGCCTTGGGTAATCTGGTGATGAATTCCATGGAAATAATCTACCATTTGTATTTTGTAATGGGAAGATATTGTAGTAATATGACTAAAAATTAGTGTTCCCCCTTATTCTATTGACATGTGACACATTCCGTAATATGTCAGAGAACATCTTCCTTAAGGCACTTCCAAGCAAACCTTTCTCTAATCTACTGGTAAGTATTGTAGAATTTTGGATGCCCCACCATAGTTGCATTATGATAGGCTTCCATTACCTTCTCAACCACCTTGGATATAGAAACTAGGGACACTCTATTCTTGAATAGAATTGGACCTTTCAACACCAAATATCGGTCATCCTTTTATGCACCTTCCAGAATTTTGGTAGAAAAAGGATCCTTGGCATATTCCTCCATGATTGACTCCTAGTTTGCTAATGTGATGGACACATGACATAGAGTAGGTCTCATAGAGAGTACATCCATCACAATATTCTTTTTTTGTTGGACATATTTAATATAAGAATCATATGCTTGAATTTTACTTACCCACTTTTCTTCCCTATAATTCAAATTCTATTGAATTAGGAAGAACTTTATGCTTTTGTGATCTAATTTGACAACAAATCTTCTGCCTACCAGGTATTTCTAGAATTTATCTAAGGGATGCATTATGGCCAACATTTCTTTGTCATATATGTAATATCCTCTTTCATTGGCTCTCAACTTCCTACTTTCAGAAATTTCTATGTGTTGTCCCTTATGGGAGAGAACAACTCCAATTCCTTCACTCGAAGCATCACATTATACAACAAATGGAAGTGATAAATCAGGAATTGCAAGAAGCAGAAAAAATATCATTACCACTTTTAACTTCTCAAAGGTGTCTTACACCTCCTTTTTCCATTCAAATGCTCACTATTTAATTACACTAGTAAGGGGGACCACAGAATAATAAAATCCTCTAACAAACCTCTAGTAATAGCTACATAGTCAAAAGAAACCTCTTAGTTGAGACAAGTTTGTAGTGGATGGCTATTCTAGAATAGCTTTGATCTTTTGTTGATCAACATGAACTCCTTTATCACTTATGACATGTCTCAAATACAATATCTCTATTGACCTAATATCACATTTGGACATCTTTTGTAAAGAGAGACTATTGTTCAAGAATTCCCAAGATTATATCCAAATACTTCAAATGTTCTTCCCATATTTTTCTATATATCGAAACGTGATCAAAGAAAACTTGCACAAACTTCCTCAAGTTCTTACCAAAAAAATTATTCATGCAAGATTGATTTTTTTTTAAAGTATTAGTAGATTGAAAGACATGAATAGGAACTCAAAGATCCCATAGTGACACAAAAAATAAATCCTATGTACATCTTATTTCCTCATGCTGATATGGTGGTATCAACACCTCAAATAAATCTTCAAGAATTAGATTGCATCATGTATCTCATCAATCAATCCCTCTATCTATGGTATGGAGCATTAGTTCTAAATGGTTTTCTTGTTTAATGATTTGTAGTCTATACACATCTAAAAGGTTCCATCCTTCTTTAATAGCACTGAATAGAAGATGCAAAAGGGATAGAGCTAGGTCTGATGTAGCCCATATCCAACATATCCTTTGTTTATTTCTCCAGCTCCTCCTTATAAATCATGGAATGGTGGTAAGGAGTGGTCATAACCAGATTTTATCCCGATTCAAGTTCTATAATATGATGGAAACCTATATTCGGTGGAAATTTGGGAAGTATTTCACTAAAAAACAAACAATTCTTATCCAAAATATTTTGTATATCAATATTAAATTGACCACTCTTACATTCAAAAGAGTCTTTCTGAAATCACCAAATAACTAGCAGTCTAAGAAACTTGGTTCTTCTAGAAGATCCTCTATGTTCTCCCAGCCGAAACTAATTACAAACCTCCATTAGTCATTCCTTTTAGAACTACATCCTTCCCATTGGCTTTGAACT
>VDFB02154227.1:0-27074 GCA_007258455.2 Sequoia sempervirens | reverse complement strand
TTGTGCACCAAAGACATACTTTAACAAAAGTGCACAAGCGTTAAAAATCAAAGTTTGTGCACCAAAGACAGACTTTTACAAAAGTGCACAAGCGCTAAAAATTAGAGCTTGTGCACAAAAGACAGACTTTTACAAAAGTGCACAAGCGCTAAAAATCAGAGCTTGTGCACTTAGACACTTAGAAAAATTTACAACTTCAACATGTAGGAGCGCTGAAAATCAGTGCTCCTACACTTTTGCCAATTTTCACAACTCCCAAAGGCTGGAAGTTGACGAAGATGCTCGTTTCGAAGCTCTTCGAAAGACGGATAAGGGAGGACACTCAAACGAACTGTTTGAGATTTTGGAACACACTTCGAGGTGGATTGAAATTTGCCTTTGTTACATCCCTTACATTGAGAATATGTGATTAGTTATGTATCTTGAATGCAATGTTAGTTGCAAGCAACTGCTTTCATGTGATTATGACATTGAGAATGCAATAGTTGTTTATTTATCGTAACTGTAATCTTAACGATCTTTTTATTCTGCAAGTGAAATTCTTGTTCACGTGAAATTGAATAAATTTAAATGCATATTTATATAGCCGTTGAGAACAATCTAACCATAATACCTGTCAGTGGATGCAGGACTGTCGACGTCACAACGAAAAAGGAGATGTCATTAGGGAGAGGTAGTGGTTAACAGAGGATCGAAAATTGTCATCTCGTCTTGAGCCAGTATAAGACAAGGAATCGAAATTGTAGCTTGGCCATTAATATTTAATATAATTATTTATTAAATAAGCTAATTTAAATATATATAAATCTTAAATTATTTAAAGAGATTGGTTTTGATTAATAAATGAAATAATTAAATGTTATAATATTGGGAGAGAAGCGAATCAATTTCGTTAATATATTTAGCAATCAATATTATATATATATATATATATATCAAATTAACATTTGGAAATATTAATTTTGGTCTTGAGTGGTTTTTCCTTAAAATTAAATGAAAATTGGAATAACGTCAGACCCTTATGGCGGGACTTCTCATTTGGGGAAACGCCCAAGATTGGGTAGTCGAGGAAATTCGAGCTTTTTTATGGAAAATAGACTTTTCATTATTCTTTCATGGTATTCTCATTTTTCACTCACCGCTAAAAAAAAAAATCCTGCTCTGTTTTTGTCAGAGTTTTCCACTGCAAAAATCCCGCCATACTTAGAGTCTCAATCTCTTTTTTCTCACAGTCGATTTCTAAGAAGATTCAGTCTTAACCTTCTCCGCAAAAGAAGTTTTCAAATCTTGTCCACGGCTAGCACGTATTCCATTCATTCGATTTCTTTTTCCTATCGTAGCTACCCTTCCGTGAACTCTTCACTTCCTTCTGCAGCGACGCCAATCTTGCAATCTCAGTTTGGCATTACACTAAACCCTCCAAACTTCTATGTGTTGCTTCACAAACTATTATCCTATTACTCTTTTCAAATTGGAATTCTTTGAAGGCACCAATCGGGGATTATATCTTGGTTGAATTTTGGGAGAGTGCCGCTTCAGTTAGAGTGAACTTCTCATTCATTGGAGTTACCTACGGGTTCCTGCAAGCTCAAGTTCTTTCATCAAAACCTTGCCAATTCTGCCAGGCATGTAAAGTATTTTTAACAATGAAAACTTTAAATCTTTTGAATGAATCTATTTAGGTGAATAACGTGATAAGATGAATTTCCATGGGTTCTCAATCGAATGAAAATATTGGAACTTGACTTAGAAGAAGTTTGAATTTGGTGATTTGTTCAATGAATAGTCTAGATTTCAAAGACCCCGTTCTTCTTCATGAAATGATAGATGGTCTGAAGGTCGTCTAACTATTGCTCTGCCCTATTCAATCCAGTATGAGCTAAAAATCTATCCTTCCTAAATCTGTTATCAAACAACAGTTAAAGAGATTTTATGTCCTCCTTAAACATCTGAACCTAGTCTTTTCTTTTTGGTTTGGGAAGAGTAAAAGTCAAACTTTGGATAGCTTGAGCGGTGTGTAGTTAAAATGTTCACCCTTTTTGTAAGAAGGGTTTAAGCTCATGTTTTTTGGTAAAAAAATTCAGGTTTGAACCTTTAGAGTCTTTTCTCATCTTTGTTGATCGGAATGAACTTCTCCTGATTTGTATCCCTGTTGCAAGATGAACTTGAAATGTGAATATATTGGATATAAAGAAAACCTAACTTGACTTTATAATTTAAACCTTGAGACCAAACATGAAGTTGAATAATATGGTCTGGAAGACCACTTAATTGAATAGGTCGTTTTGTACATAAGTGCTCAATAAAAACAGCTTTATCTTAAAAGAATATGATTCCTAATCAGATTATTGTGGTGTTAAATCCTATGGTTAAGATCTAACCTCGAACTAAAAATGGATCCAAGCAAGTTATATAACAATAAATCCTAAGGTTAAGTTTAACCTCGATCCAAGAGAAGATTGATAACCCAACCAGAGGTTTCACTTAATAGGAAATTTGATTTGAGAGTTGTCATGTCGAGCAAGGGTGAGATTGCTGACGGCATAGGAGTGCCAGAGATATCGGCACAGGAGTGCCAGTAATAATAAAAATCCTTGGCCAAGGTACGATGCTAGATTCAACATCTGTCAACTATCAAGTACCAAATATACCACTGATCAGAGTGGCCTTTCTAATTGGGAGGTACCCTTAGTAAGGTCGATCAGAAGGTATAGGTCCTTGACATCAGGCTCAGAGACATGATGACAAACGATCCTTGTTGATTACGCTCGAGAAGGGACGGGTTCCTTCAATTGAAGGAACACGGGAGACCAGTAGGTCTTCGGTTGGGCGGTAAAGCCCCTGATGATATCTTCTTTTCCTGTGATGACTTTGTCAAGGTCAAGTGCTTCAACTTCTTAACTGTAAACTCTTGAAACCCTATTCTCTCTCTTAAAGCATTTGCAATGACATTTAGTTGTAATGTCCTCGAAAGCATGATCTTTCTCGCTGGACCGCTATCTATCAAGACTCGTAGGGCTACTCGGGGTGAAATTAGGGTTTCATGGTTGGAGGTTGCTATTGCTCGTGAATTGGTGATTCAACTGTGGTTTCCTTTTGGGTTTTCCGTGAGCTTCGCGGTGATGTGTTTTTCTTGGCATTCCGAGCACCTTCATGAATTTACTATTTTTAGTAAATTCTATTTCTGGCAGTGGTCCTGTTGGCTTCGGCACGGTTGGCTCTCATCTTCAGTCAGTCCAGTTGGTTTGATCAATCTTGATCTTGGAAAGCATTTTTGGTGAGATAAGTCCAGTTGATTTAAAAATGTTATATTTTAAAGTTATATTTTAATATTGTGACCCCTTGGCCTAGTGAAACAACTTTAAGTTGTTCTTAAAAGGGGGACTTTGAGGGGTGGTGCCTCATGGAGATATTTCTATATTTTCTAAGGTTCAAAAAAAAAAATGCTTGAAAATGGACGCCCATCTTGTGGAGGAGATTATTTTTAAATTAAAGTCAAATTTACCTTGAAGAAAAAGGGACGCCATCTTTGGAGGGAAATGGAGTTATTTCAAATTTGAAAAGTTAGGGTTTCTAGAAGTTTCTGGAGAGTCTTCACAAATTTATAAAAGGAGGTCTTGGGTCTTCATTTGATTATCCGATATCTTGAGTAATGTTATGCTGCCGAAATGGTGTTGGACTGCTTCGAGGAATGAATGCCTCCTAGCTTGGCTCGACTTCGTGCTTGAGAGATAGCACCTAGTGGAGAGGTTTGCTTGCTTTTGAGTGATTTTGTAGTGAGTTTGCTTTGTAGCTGTTGTCTCTTCATTGTAATCCTTATATTTGCAAAATAATCAAAAAATCTGGAGTTGCTGGTCTGTGTTGCAGATTGGAGTTTTGTCTCATAAGTCTTGTGTGATTTTATTCTGGTTCTGGGTAGTTTACCCATGCAATTGCTAGACTAGGGCGCCCGCCCCTCTCAGTGAAGTTTGGGATTTTATTATGAAGTCTTCAATATTATAAGTCAAAATCGCCCCTCCTTGCAGCCGTACCTTTTTGGTTCTCATTGGGATTCGTGCCAAAAATAAATATCAACGTTTAGGGTCTGATTTCTGTTATCATCTTGGGCGCCTGCATTATAAGAGTACTTTGCATCAGATTTCATGCAATTTGAGTGAGTAATGAGTGAGTTGTGAGCTTTTCATTGAGTTTTTGTATTGCTGGTTGGGTAATTTCAGTCTTTGTTCAATCATGACAGCTTGCATAAAGTCCACCATTTGAGTTAGGTTTGGAATGGGAGTCATAGAGAGTATTAAGGACAACATTATACATTGTAGCAGCATTGTGAACTTTCTTATCTTGTGCTTTAGCAGACTAAACTCTCATATTGTAAGCTGAACAGTAGTACTGTTAGCATCTTTCTTATTCTTGCTAATTTCATACTTTGTAATGCCCACTGAATAAGTGGAAGAGGCTGGCTTGCTGCCTGTTTACTTTGAGTTGCATTGTAGTTTTCAATATCTCCACCATATGGTCGCCTCATTTCCATTCTGGATTGAGTAACACATACTTGGTGTTGAGTTACTTTCTGCATTGTAATTGATAGGGATCCTCTGACCATATGCACGCCGTCATCTGGCGCATTCTTGGTTAGGGTTACTTCAGTTTGTGCATTGCATCGAAATCCTCTAACCACATGCTAACACCTTGCCCATCTTGGGATCCTGGTGTACATCCTTGGTTAGAGTTGAATTCTGCATTGTTAGTTATTTGCTAACCCTAACGGGTGCATGTTGTTTGTAATCACATTAAAAAAAAAATCGGAAAAAATTGGCTCGGCATATTTCATTAGTGTAAAATGATCAATTGTAATTTCAATTTTGAAATAAATGAAATGTTAGCTAAGTTCGTTACATTTCTGTTATTGGAATTCAGTAAATGCTCTTTCCAATTAATTCAATTAGTTACTTCTTTCTAGTTGAATTGAAGTTTGAAAATAGTTGATAACTAATTGTTATGTAAATTACTTTACTTTGAAGTTCTTTCCGTTTAAATGAAAAGTGGAAACCTTGGTTCAATAGTTATTTAGTTATTGTTCTTTCGTGAGTTGGTTGGTGGAAACAGTTAATTGTTTCAACTCAGCTGAAACCGAAAACTTAGATGATAGTTGAAATTTAAATTGATTCAGTTGAAACCATTTTTGGAAACCCTAGTTTCGAAAACAAGTTAGTTGCAATTCAGCTGAAAGTTAGTTGACAGTTGAATTTTTAAACTGTAGACTGGATAAGTTGTTACAGCCTCGTTTTGCGTGCTTGAATATCACGAACCTATGAAACGGACAATTTTTGTAGGGGGGTTATCCGTGGATCGAGCACTGCTAGATTCCATGATAACAGAGTTTCTATGAATTTACATATTAGTTGTAAATAGGCAGTAAACTGTTCAAGGTTATGTGCATTACATTTCTTGTATGATCTCCATATAAGGAGAGTATGTAAAAATAGATACTAAATACTAGGAAGGGGATGATAGCATCAAGTCAAGTACAATCCATAGCTTAAGTTATTAGATTAACTTAGTGAAGCTTGTGTAACACCTAGGATTTTGTTTTCCAGAATAGGAGAGGATTTGAGTTTACTTGTTATGCTGTTTCATTTCTAGTAGGTTAGTATGATTGTTGGATGTCTGGGGTGACAGATTCACCCATTGAAGTGCAAAACCTATGCTTAGAGTAAGGAAGCCTTAAGTCAAATTGGCCCTGAGTAGTGTTTATGATAGATGACCTTCATTCAAAGTACTGAATGATAATACTTTGGCCAAAGTAGTGAAATGTACGACTTCCACATAGATGTGAGTTAGTTGAGACTACACTGTCAGTTCATTGTGATCTTTATACTAGTTCGGGATTGTGAAATAGCAAGGTTCTAGTTGTGTAGGACACAACACTATGCTCAGTTGGTAATTTTTAAAGGATACCCTACCAATCTCTTCTTCGAAGGGAGGGCCATCTATCTAATGATAGGTGTGCGGGAGACTGCATTATTAGTCCGTGGTTGGCGGGAAAGCGCCCGAGTGATGTTTCTCCTCCATAGCAAGCGGCCGATGTACCAAGATTTGAAAGGATAGACTCCTGGACTTTCTTACTTCTATTTGTTCAAAATCTCTCGAGCTATGTATGTGATTTTATTACTTTTGTACTCTGATTTATATTTGCAATGAAAATGGAATTCATGTGGAAATATATTATAACTTGTATACATTTATCAATGAAGAAAGGAATTTTTTTATTGTATTGCCTTTGTTACTTGTTATCTTTATATGTTTGGAGTAAAATTGGAAAAAAAATTATTTGCACAAGGGATACGTTGTTACAGGAGTCAACCGGAAACTCAGCCATAAACCTCTCGAAATCAAGAGTGATGCATCCATCACCAACTGACTCCTCTTGCCTAACCATCACAAGAGGCATTGCATCTCTATCCTGAGTGTGAATGCTAGGAGATCCCACACTGCTATCCTCATCCTGTGCCCTGGCTGCCATAGATGACTTTGTCTCTGCTGAACATGATGTACATCTAGCCAAGCTCAACTCTAAGAAAAGTTCATCAACATGACTCTCGGAATCTTGAAGTGCTAATTGAGTGTTCCTCAAGGAATCGCCGGTGACCTGAAGCTCGTGAGAGAGCTTGTCAACTTTCTCTTCTTTCCTCATCAAAGCATTTGAATAGATCTCAACGAGGTTGAGAAGGTGGTCACAATCTGAAAAAAGGTGTAAATAATTTGTCTTCATTGTTCCCATACCTTCTTTGACTTCCGACAAGTTATCATGAGAAGATACTGCTCCATCTCCCGTTTGTTTTCTCTCCAATTGAACTGTCCAAAGGTGATTTTCAATCAGCTTGTGCATTTTGTCCTGATGAGATAAGGTTGCCACAATCTCATCGTCATTCACCTTCAACTAGTTCTTCCAACTGTGTGGACTATGGGGTGTATGATTAGCATCTGATTGTGCCTGAAATTCTTTTTCTGCAAAGTTCTGTATGCACACATTTTGATTTGGAATTAGGACAACACTAATTCTACTTGTAGAAATATCCTCAATGCCTTGATTAGGTGTGACTACACAAGAGGGCTCCGATTGTTCTTTGAATTCATTCTCCCGCACAATTGAGTCACTGGATGATGGCATGCCAACCTCCTGAAGAAAAGATGGAACCTGTAAACCAAATGAGATCAACTCTTCTACAGTCAGTTGTTCCCTAAACCTTTTAATCTTCTGCTCAACCAATCTTCTTGTGAGATCATACGCTGCAGTTGAAACATGCTACTCTCTTCTCCAAATGGCTAATAACTCAGATTGCAACTGCTTGCAAACATCATCACTTTCATCTAAGATCAAGGATAGGATGTTGAACATATTTGTCTTCACCTTGTCTGAATGGCGTTTCCTAATTACTGATATGAAGCAATCGAATAATTGGAGAATGAAACCATTATAATCAAATCCCAGGTTTCACTTGGATGCGCGCCCTACATTTTTTGTAACGCTTTCCGCATCGGTGGCTGAACGGGACGCGGGACGGCTAGGTAAACGCCCCCGGCAGTCCCTTTGGCCCTCCTGGGCACCCTGAGTACTCATCGGGACTTTTGCTCACGGCGTGGGACATAGAGGCGGCTAGTGTACCCCGGAACGGCCCAATCGTCTCACCAGTAATTGCACGGGTTAGCCAAAACTCTACGCCTAACAAAAATCAGGACGATTAAAAAAAATAAAGTTTTTTAAATTAAAAAAAAAGGTATGGGGGGGCCCACAAGGGACGCCCCATGCCACTTAACCTAATTTGTGCCTTATATGTGGCCTAAAATGAGAAAAGCAACTCATTTTTACTTCTTGCCTTGTGAAGTGAAGCATAGCAAAAGGAGAGCAGCTGAGTGAAGGAGAGAACAATAGTTTGAAGAGGAGCTTAGGGCATCATTTCCAGCATATTAGAGGTATGTTTTTCATCTTTGTTTTGTATTTGCTATTTGTTTTTAATTTTTGCAAGATTTTTTTAAGTTTTTCAACACATAGGAAGGGCATTTAGTGTTTACTTCTTTTTTTTTTGAACTTGCAGCTATTTGAAATCAGAAACTTCATAAAAATTTAGAAAACAACTATGAGTAGCAGCAGTGATAGTGAAAGTGAGGATATTGAAATCCAAATGCAAGAAAGAACTCAAACTCAAAGAACAAGAAATAGACATAGAGGTAGTGCAACTGCAAACATTGGGGGGTGTTCAGAGAGTGGGAGTGGAGTAGGGTCAGCAAGTTCAAACCCATTTGAATGTCCATCTGAAATCCTCAAAAAATGGGCAAAAGGCCCATTTAACTCCAAAAAACCTTTACTACAATTTGCAACAAGAGTTGATAAAAACAAGAAAAAAAATTCGGGGGGTAGTAGAGTATGGGAGTGTCATTTGTGCCACAAACAATATAGGGGCAGCTATACGAGAGTTTATTGCCATCTTTTGTGGATTGGTGGTCAAGGGGTGAAAGGGTGTAGAAAAATAACCCAACAACAAAAAATTGAGGCAACTAGATTGCACATGGAGGGGGAGGCATTAAGTAAAGGGGTTTCAGTTGAGAGTTTGCAGCCTAGTATGGGAATGCCTACACCATCAGTAGATGTTGCTTCAGCTTCTCACTCTCATGTGGGGGAGGATTCTACTAGAGGAAAGAAAAGGAGTATGAATGTTGTTGATATGTTTAATGTTACAGTAAGAGATGGGGCTGATTCCTCTATTGCCAAGTTTTTTTATGCTAATGCCATACCATTTCATGTCTCACGTTCACCATATTTTAAACAAATGTGCAAAGATATTGTAGTTGCTGGTCCCTCATATGTTCCACCTGGAGAAACTAAGTTACGCACCATCCTTCTTGATAAAGAGTACTCCAAGGTGAGTATTTTGATGGAGGATATGAGACAAACATGGTTGACAGATGGCTGCTCCATAATCATGGATGGGTGGACCGATATCAAACATTGGCCACTCATCAATCTTATTGTCACTAGTACAACAGGCTCTTATTTTCTTAGAGCTGTAGATTGTTCAGGCAAAAGGAAGGATGCAACCTTCCAATTTCAGATTTTGAGAGATGCTATAGAGGAGGTTGGAGCCTCTAATGTTGTGCAGGTATGATTTAATTTGATTTTCTTTCGTTCTTATTTTTTATTTTGATTTTCTTCATAGTTATTTAAAATTTTCATTTTGATATCTATATTCTATACTAATCTAGTAATCTCATATCAACTTGATGATATGCCATTGCCAGGTAGTGACCGATTCAGCCCGTGTGTGTAAATTAGCTGGATTGATGGTGGAGAGTGCTTATAAGCACATTTTTTGGACCCCTTGTTGCGTGCATGCATTGAACAATACCTTGAAGGACATTGGGAAGATAGATTGGGTGAAGGCAGTGGTTGCAGAGGCTAGAGAGGTGCAAATGTTCATTTGCAACCATCAGACTTCACTTGCTTTGTTTAGAACATTTTCGAGGAAGGAATTCCTCAAGCCCGTGGAGACTAGATATGCCAGCTACTTCATTTTATTGGAGAGGATGCTTGAGGTCCAAGAGGCTCTACAATTAATGATGGTCAATGTAGAGTGGGGTAGATGGCAAGAGTCAAGCACAACGGAGGGAAAAAGGGTGAAACATAAAATCCTTGATGATGACTGGTGGTCCACAATGAGGTAAGAAAATTGGCATTGCTGATTTTATTATTTATTTGAATTATTAAATTTTATTATTGCTGATTTTCATTTTATTATTTAATATTTATAGGCTAGCAGCCTAGCTGATTTTAATTTTTGTAACTTGTTTGCACTTGCAGATATGTATGCTCCTTCATCCAACCTATTGTGCAAGTGATTAGATATGCTGATACTGACTCTCCTAGCCTTGGAGAGATTTATGAGACCTTTGATAGTATGATTGGACAGGTCAAGCAAGCAATTTATAGCAAGGACCCTTCTTTGGCATTTTATGAGGAGCATCTTAGGCCCATTGTGACGCGACGGTGGGACATTATGAACACCCCGCTTCATATGGCAGCCTATGCTCTCAATCTGAAATGGTATGCACCGAGGCCTGGGAGAGTGGCTCCATCTCATGATGAAGAGGTGAAAGAAGGCTTCATGAGGGCCCTTACAAAAATGTATACTTCAGAGGAATCTACCATACTTCGCACACAATGGCTTGCATTTGCCAATCTTCGTGGTCCAACCTTCGGCAAACCAGAGGCGAGGATGGATAGAGCTACATTGGCTCAAACCGACCCAATTGGATGGTGGACGTGGCATGGGAAGGATGCACCAGAGTTGAGATTACTTGCTGTTCGCCTTCTTTCACAGGTTGCCAGTTCCTCTGCTGCTGAGAGGAATTGGTCCACATATAGCTTCATCCAATCAGTCAAGAGGAACTGCCTTACCTCTAGACGATTGGAGAAGTTGGTGGCAGTACACAGTGCTTTGCGCTTACAGGATCGCCAATCTAGTGAGTATCGTCAGACTCCAACCTTACGTTGGGATGTTAATCCCGAAGATGCTACGCAGATTGAGGAGGAGGATGCACATGAGGGATTGGTGGGTGTTCCATTGGTTGAGACAGATCCTTCTATTGACATGGACACTGACACTGACTTAGACTTGTGCTCTGATGGCGAGGGCGATGCTGATTTAGACCTACCTTCTGCTGATTAGGGACCATGGACAGCGATATATTTTCTTAGTTTTATGTTTATCATGTCATTTCATAGTTGAGACTTGGAGCCTTTGGGCATTTTGGTTATAATTATCAAACTTTTATATGATATGTATGCACATTTATAATGAAAAGCATTTGAACTTTGTTAATTTGTTTGTCGATTCTCATGTGAAATCTCAATTCAAGTCTAATGATATGTATTAAGCTTATACAATGTCTAGAATGAATGTTTTATCAATGTTATGCTATGAACATTTGAAATTTCTCTATATTTTAAAAAAATTCCCTATTTTTTTGCTCATTGCCCCCTCAACATACCTAAAAATGACCCAAAGTACCCCACACAAACTGAGTTCTGGCTGATTCGGGTACTCCCCATCCCCTCAAACCCTCTAGAGTATAGAATCAAACATGATAACACATGAATGCACTTGTGCCATCAACTCTAGAATTCTAATCCTCTTACTGAAAGTAGGGCTTTTGATATCTCTTAACCCATTAAAGTTTTCAATAATCAACTGCGTGACCTCTCTCATTTTGTCATCATCATAAGGAACTTCAGGAGCTATAAACCTCATAATTTCACTTATGCAAGTGATAACCGCCAATCTTACTTCTTCATCTTGATGTCTCATCAACTCTGGCTTGACAAATGAATGGACCAATGAAGACATAGCTGCAGCCATTTTTTGAGAAGGTGATTCACTAACCTTGCTGAGACAACTTTCTGCTTCCTTCAAAATGTTAAGGAGAGCTGCTTTAGCCGGAGGTAAGAGTTCGAACTTATTACCCACAAACCTGAGTCTTTCTTGAAGAACTTCGGTGACCTTCTGCTCAAAACCTTTTTCCATTTTACTCTCCTTTGGATCAACTGTATAGTGGTCACTAATTGCTAAAAATTCATTATAGAGGCTTTTAGATATTTCACTCGTAGATACATCATGTTTCTCCTTCTTTTTGTTTTGTGATGTAAGCCAAAAGGATTCCCATACCTGCGCTGATCTTTGTTGTGAGAGCATAATTTCTTTCAATCCTTTCAATATGTCCTCCATCCATGGTTGCTCACATGTCTTTGGACTTCTTGTTTGCTTGCGATAATCTTTCTGATTCTCCATATAGCAAGGGAAGGATAGATTATTTCTAATCCCTTGTAGAAGTGGAAGGTATTCTTGGTAAGCAACCTCTATATTATTTTTGGAAACCATGATTGACTAGCTGGCTGCCCACAATTGAAATTCAACCAACTGATTTTCCCCAATAGGCTAGCAAGATCCAAGCTCTGATACCACTATAAAGAGCCTTGCCAAATCTGATTATAATTTTTTGAATTTGAAGGTACTGGAATTTTGACAAACACGTGGCCTGCAAGTTCTTTCACTGTTGTTTGACGTTTTCTTTTTGTGTTTTGAAGTATATGAGAAACATATGAATTTACATAACTCAAATGAAATATTCCGAGCCAATTTTTTGTTTTTTCAAATAACAGATTACAAAGCAGTGCACCCGTTAAGGTTAGAGAAAGAAACCAAAACGTGCAAGAAAGCAACTCTAACCAGAATGGCGCCGATGATGGCGAGCATTGGTCAGAGGATCTAAAACAAACTGCTTATGCTGGAAAAGGAACTCGACGCCAAGTATGTGCTACCCAATCCAATGCGGAGTGAGGGGCGACCATATGACGGAGTGAATACAAAACAATGCTTGAAAAGAAAGTGCTGAAAGCTGAAACTACTCAACACCCAGAATGTGCTTGCTCACCCAGAATGGGGAGTAGCTACCATAGGGCGGAGTTACAACTAATTCACCAGTATAGAAAGCAAGAACGTGAATTACAATTAATGACAAAGCAATATTAAAGGATGCTGGTCAGTACTACTGCCAGATTACAATAAATAACTATTGCCTGCAATGTCAATATATTAGACTCTTTCCAGATAGAGTACTCAACGTTATTTCTGTTACAATCTCAAAGGAAATCACACTACCAATTACAAATCAGAATAATGCAGATTGCTAGGACTGTCACAAACAGATCTGCACTTTAAACATATGATCAGCAGCTTACAAACAGGAAGAATTGCTCATAACTCCTTCAATACACATCCGATTTATATGTCATAAAATGCAATGCACCTTGAGAACCTAGGCGACCAATATGGAACCCCTAAACTGAACCAAATGCAGCTATTTCAATTTGCACGAAATCCAAGACAGCACCAAATGGTACGGCCCAGCTGAGTAGTTCGATTTGACTTTAAAAATTAAATACACAACACTAAAATCTGAGATTTGAGACAAAGAATCGCCTACCCTAAACCATGAGATAAATGCAATACCCAGAACTCTGTTTTTTGTATTTTTTGACTTACAATGAAAAACATGGATCTGCTGTGTTAAATCAGCAAATACAGAAAACTCTCTAAAAATGCAGACTTACTTAACAAGACCAAACTGAATACAAAGCACAAATACAAATGAACTCACAAATCTACCTTAAATAATCGAACCTCTCCACTAGGTGCTATCTCTCAAGCACGAAGTCGAGCCCAGACTAGGAGGCATTCATTCCTCGAAGCAATTCCGCAACCGTTTCGGCAGCATAACATTAGCATAGACCAAAGATGATGAAGTGATGCACAAGACTCCTTTTTATAAGTTCCGTTTGACTTCACGAAACCGTAAAATCCAACTCAAGCTCAAACCCTAACTTTTCCTTCAATAAGGCGTCCTTTTCACCTTTAGCTCAATAATTATATTTTAATTAAAACATCACCTTGATAAATGCGCCCACATTAATTTCCTTTGACTTTGGAAAATTCACCAAATATTAAATATAACCTTAATGAAGGCGCCACCCTTTGAGTCCACCTTTTAAAACGACATTAAGTCATTCGACTAGGCCAAGGTGATAAAATAACATTTTAATTATAATGTTATTTTTAAGTGAAATGAGCTCGACTTCCCATAACTGCATTCTGAAGCCCGAAACTGAATAATTTACTGGAGTCGTAATCAAGGGGAAAGTCGTCCACCAATACCATCCCTACATCGCCAGCCAGAATTCTACTAAAAATAGTGTAAATTCCGTAAAATGCTCAATGCCGGTGATGAACATACCTCAAGCCCCTTTTGAAAACCCGTAAGGAATCCGCATTGAATCCACCCATCTCTCAACAATGACCTCTCAAAATAGGAAACCCCTAATTTCTATTCTAATTAGGCCTTCTGCTTCCAGTAAAAGTACAACGTCACAAGAAATAACCGGGGCTTGAGAAGGGGACATTGGCATCAAATGCAGGAATGCAATTGACTGAAATACAAATGGAAGTGCAATGTGTTGTATTTTCTGACTTTTCAATGACAACTACAACTAGTTAGACATTTGGACAAACAGTTTGCATGCAACCTCAATCTCCACCTTAAATCTGAAATACTGATATGCAACAGATTGACTACAATATTCGAAAATCTGATTACAATGCTCAAGAAAGTGACTGATTTTTCATTACAAATATAATCATGCAAATGCCCTAAAGGCCGCATTTATACTCAGACTTTTACAATGCAAAATATGCAAATATGATGAAAGGAACCTGTGATTTTGTGCTGATATGATCTGTAGATGAAGTGGCAACCTATAGAAGACTTTGTCAGCAATTAAGGAGCCTTCCTTATGATGAATCAACCTCCTCAAGGTGCCGCCCCTGTTCTGATGTGCAGCCTTCAATATAAAATCATGGCAGCCTTTAAACCACTCCAAATACCTCCTAGCATCATAGCCTAGGCTCCCTAGCTGGAGCGATCCAATGCCCACAAGAAATCGATTCAAGGAGTAACTTCTATGAGCAAAAATCTGAATATTCAGTCTGTAGGTCGACTTTAATAATGGCAGCAATATAGCTTGAAAAAGTTCACAAAATCACCAATGATATGCAGCAATAAAACTCCACAAATTATTGTCTCCAAAATTTGATCAAAGGTCATTAAATTTTGAGAATAAACAATCCAGCAAAGAATAGACTTCCTCCTTAAATGAGATGATGATTGCAACAATACCTCACCTGTTGCAAACCTCCAAAATCTTCAAGAATTGCAATAATAATCCAGCTATTGCAATTGTGGAACTTATTTAAATAAATGCAATAATAAACCAGCTATTGCATTCAAACAAACTCCTCAACAAAAGGGCAATAATACATCAGCTATTGCACCTATTAGAACTCTCCAATGAAGCATTTGTAGAAACCTTGGATGGATTCCTCCACAATTTCCAGCTAGGGTTGATCTTTCACAACCGAAACCGGTACCCTAGAGTCTTCAAATCCTCGGGCAATGCAAGCCTCAGCTCTTGCCACACAAGTATGGAAAATAGAGTAACTCCAGACATGATGATAATGGCTTGCATTGAGCTCCTTATAAAGAATTCTCATCCAACTTCAAGAAGCTTCTAGAAATAATTTTATTTTATTCCTTTAAGTGACTTTATGATTTATTATTTTATTTAGTCACTTTATTAAATCAATTAAATATAAAGTCATCCTTTTGATATTAATTTATTGGAATAACTTTATAAATAATTAATTTAATATCTCCACTTTATTTTGATTAAAATAATCAATTAAGCTATCATTTTGATAAATTATTAATTTTGGACAACTTAATCAATTAATTTAATTAAATCACCATACCTCCAATTCGGGGACATGACAAAAACTCATGCTATACATTGAACAATTGTTTTATAAACATACTATTTGAATAAATTCCTGGAAGAAAGTGTGCAAAAATCTGTGCCAACGTCAATAGGGTCACTACAAAAATTTTGGGCAACAATAATCTAGTTACAATAAATTGTTAATTATGTAAATTTTTTCATTTTTGGATAGCCTTGAGATTGAATACTTGTATGTTTCCTATTTAGAGTTGATGGGTGGCAACATTTTTCAAAATTTAAATTTAGTTTTAAACTTTAGAGTGAGTAGTAGACAACTATATTTGATTTTTAACACATTGTAATTTGGTAATGGGTTGATTTCAATTAGCATGCAAGGATGTATTCATGTTGTCCCAATCACGAGGCAAGGTCTAAAAACAAAAATACTATAGAGGTGTTATTCAAAAGGTAATGGTTTTCATTATGATAAGATGCTAGTTCAAATCTAAAAGGTGATAGGATACATGAATTTTAGTGTCAAGGAGTAGTTATACTTGACAATGTCGACAGGTTTAATGGGTTTCATTGGTAGCTAGCTTGACCACCTTATTCTTGAAATGCACTTTATAAATTGTGGGAACTTATCTCTCTAATTGTGTGCAAGGATGAATTAAAAGTGCAATAGTGTTTTTGGTGGCTGTGGTCAAGAAATAAATTAGAGATGGCTGGAAGTTGGTCAGCATGTTTGAAAAATATCAAAAAATGAACAGCTAAAAAAATGTCAAATGTGTTTCAGCAAAAAAAAAGTGGGAGGAGGTGAAATAATAAAATATGATTTTAATAAGTATTTATGTATTTCTACTTATATCTTTATGTGCCTATAGTAATATTTTCTCACAATAGTAGGTCAGTCAATTTTCAAGTATGTAAGAAAATTGAATGTCAAATTGCTGCATTCCCCTTTTGATATGCAAGAGATAATCCCAAAAATTAGTAAGTATAATTCAAATTCCTTGGCTGGTCTGACTTCAAATTCTTAGAATGCATGAACTAAGTTCCGTTTTTTACCATTAAGGCTATTGAAGCCTCTCGTATTAGTGTTAAGAAGATGATTTGATACAATCATACATTTTAGTGTATCAAATGCATTTGTCGAAATTTTTATTTATTAGTTAATATGGTTTGGGACACAATTATAACCCATCTGTTAGATTGGTTACCAAGTTTTCTATTGATTATTATCTGCAAAAATATCTTCATATCCAGATAAGAATTAAAAAGGATAAGTGAACTTATTGAATGTGGGACAATACAGGGACACCTTGTGTTCACATTGTACAAAAAAATTATAATTTTGATTCTAGAAGGATGTTCATGTGAAAAAAATGCCTATATGAGTTTAAGCTGTGGGATGTATTCATATGGTAACTAACAAATGAGATTTAGTTCTCTCTAATTGAAAGCGCAGTTTTCTGTTTTGTGCTTGAATAACTTGGAAGAAAAAATTATGTACTGAATATACAGATGACAGTTACATGGACAAGTGGTTATGGGATCAAGGAAGCAATGCCTATTGTTGAGTGGGGTCTTGAAGGGCAAGAGTCAACATTTTTGTCTCCAGCTGGGACATTGACGTTCAGTCGTAACAGCATGTGTGGTACTCACATTCACCCTGTCTTAGCGCATTTTTTGAATACTTGTAAATTGCAAATCAATAAGAATGCTAAATAAGGAAGAAGTTGCATTATAAGCTGGTGAGTCCACACACTAAATTATAAAGGTGAAATCTTTACGTTTTCCTTCATTAAAACTTTACTTAAAATAGGGCCTTTAAACTCTGCTCGTAAAAGCTAATAAGAAAAAAATTATGGTTATCTGCAATAAATTTAAAATGTATATTCTATCAATAAAATGTGTTTTGTTTTGCGAAATCTTCTTCAATAAGAGTTTATTTCCTGTTTCTCCCTTCACTTGTTGCCAACACCATACTCACAGCACAGGTTGCATGATTTGAAATTTGAGTTCCAAGTTGGAAGTTCCAACAGCAAAAAGGGAATACATTTGCATTCAAACATGAATTCAGGTGTCTGGGGGAACAGATCCATTGCTGGTCTGCTGTCAATGGGATTTGGCCTTGTCTATCTCATGTTCTCATGCGTAAAAATCCTTTATTTCAAAAGAATCTATGTAAGCTTTAAATTTTATAATATGTTTGCAATTAAAAATGATGTATTGTTGAATGCTTAGCTTCCAACGGTAGACATAATTTGACATATAATTTCTGTTCCCATATTAGCCATTATTATCTACCAAATATTAATCCATGTAAGCCATTGACTCTATGATTTGCCACCCATTGCTTTATTTATAAAACTCAAGATTACCTTGTTCTTACTGCTGAGTAATTGACTTGTAATAAAAGGCATCATCCACCACATGTTTAATGTCCCCTTCCTAGGCAGTTTAGGTGTTTGAGGGGTTAGCCTATCATTTTGACCCTCGTATGCTGACAAATTTGATTAGAGGGTTGTTCATTGCAGTTATCTGGAGTTTTGGGACATTACTCCATCGTTTGATTCAAGCTTAGGCCTCTGCAGATGCTTACAGAGTGTTATTCAGGCACTTACTATTTATATTAAGTGAGGCCATCAGATTACTATTTCCTGGGCACTCTATTGGCTATCTCAGTTTCGACCTAGTTTGACAGTTTGTTGAGCAAATGGAGAATAATGGAGCATTTAATAATTAATTAAATGATTATTATTATGACTTTGTATTATAAAGTCATTTTAAGTGAAATATTAAAGTTATTAATTATTTAAATGGCTTATTATAAAGTATTTAATGACTTTATAATAAAAGGGAAATGATTATTAAGTGAGTATTTATTGCTCATTAAAAGTGGATGCCATTTATTGATTAATGTGCCTAAGTTCAAAAAGGGTGAATTTAATATTATTAAATGCATTTGAGTTGCTTTATGGGGGTCGAGCCTCTTGAGAGAGTTATTAAATGTTTCAAGGCAAAATTAGAATTCATTATTGATGATTATTCGGATTTGTATTTTCTCTTTGAGAACATTTTGGAGTTGGAGAAACAAGGGTTTATGCAATCAGATTTTGGAGAACGTCAACTCTTCAGAATCAGGCATATTGAGGTTGTGAAAGATCAACTGAAGCTTGTCAACAGAAAGGGCTTCATTCAAGTCATAACAGAGCATATTTGTGGAGTTTCAAATTTGGGGTTTGGATCGACATTCGTCGAAGGATTCCTATTCGGTGGCTTATTTATTTATCACCGCACACATTTCAAGGTTGTACAACTTCATTGATTGCTGGTTATCACCATACCACTCACCAAGGTCGTACTTTTGTAATGTCCCCTTTTCTAGGTATAACTCATGTTTTGTCGTTAGCCTATTTTCTCATGGTCCCATAGGCTAGCCGGGACACAAAATGTATCTTGGAGGATTTTTGCCTAGGCATTTTCAATTGTGGGTCATTCTGAGGTGATTTGATGTAGTTGGGCATACTTACTATTTATAGTAAGTCACTTTGGGATGGTCCAAATCTTCAACGACATCAGTGGTTTCAGGAATGATGTTTAGATGAATGGCAAATATTTATAGTCATTTAATAATTATTTATTTAAGCAAAGTATAAAGTTAAATTAAATATTTAACTTTATTTAATAAATGACTATAGTGGGACAATAAAGTATTATGTCTTAAATATTAAATGTCCCCTTACACTCAAAAGGTACAGTGAGCACATAAGTGGGATAAAATATTATAAAGTGTTTTATTATCCCACATTGACAAGACAAGTGAGTGGGCTCTTATGAAGAAGTTATAAAATGGATTGAAGAAGCTCACTTTCAACATGCTTGATATATGCTTGATATATGCTTGGTTTATGATTTCTCTTGGAGAATTCTGGGAAGCTTTGGCTTTCAGCAAGTTTGAGGACGAAAACCCTCGAGCTTGGAGGCAGTGGACGGAAACCCATTGTCTGTTGGAGATATTATTCAGGTGTCTCACTTTGTGCTTCAACTTCATATTTCTGCTGTTATTCTACTGAAGATTTGAAAGCAATATTCATTTGTAATTTCAGATCTTTGTTCTAAAATTGTTATAATATGATTTACATTGAAAATTGCTTGTAAGTTATTGGATGAAGAGAAATTAGTTCATGCAAACTGTTTGTTTAAATTTTCTGTGGAACATTTGGAAAAATTGGGGCAAAAATCTACAAGGGGATGTTTCATTTTTCCACAGGCCAAAACGCCTTGCCTTTTTGCTTGATCCTTCTTCCATTGGTGGCGCCTTTATCATCTGAGGGTCCTACGTTATTTTCACAGAGGGAGATCATTCTTTTCATGCTGGCCGTACCATTTCAAGCTACTTTTAGGCGGCTGCAATAAGTCAGGTTTTTGAATAATTATTATTGACTTTTTACTTGCATGTCTGGATTTCGCCTTTGTAAGCATTCAACAAGATTAATAAATCATTCGCCTTCAGAGTAGAAGTTATTTTCCTTCATACTTTGTCTTCTGGTATTTTATATATATTTTTCAAGCATTTATTATCAAAATCGCGTAAACCCTTATTTGCAGAAAAAATCACAAAAAAATACAAAACATCAAAACAAACAAGAAAACTTGCATTCTTCATCAGTGGTTGGGGTTGAGAGACACCAGGTCTCCTACAACATGATGGCTGCCTTTATACAGTAGAAGGTAAATATTTTGATGATTTCTTTGTTTATTATTAATAGAAGGTTGAAATTAATCTGTGTTTAAGTCCTTCAAGATAAGGTCCACTTTGCTACTCCTTTTTCCTCCTTATGGTAATGAAAGGTAATTGCTAGTTGACTTACAGTGATATTCGCCAACAAATTTGCTACTCCTTTTTCCTCCTTATGGTAATGAAAGGTAATTGCATCAAGCTTGGGCTTGGGATCTAATACTTTCACTAACAGGACCACCAGGTGTCAGTCCTTAGATTTCCTTGTAGAATAAAGTTGATCCCCTTCCACCACTAGCTTTTGAAAAAGGTATCTTTTGAGGCCTTTGATCATAGATTTCATTTCAGATATGTTATTGGAGTTCCTATTATAGTGAATTGAGAAAGAAAAAAAATCATTTATGAGACTTGAAATGATGTCAGTACCCCTAGCATTCTAGGGTTTTCCTTGGAAACTCCATAGCTACATTACTAAGTTGCGAGAAAGTCTCTTATGCAATAAGCCATGTCTTGCCTTTGGCCAGCCAAATTGCCTCTTGCAAGTTGTAGTGATGGATTGATTTTCCTTCCTTACCGCCCTTTAATGCAAGAAGTTTTACCTTGCCAAAGATTGATGCTTTCATGATGGATTCTGATATCCTAAAACTAGTATTTTTGAAATTTTTGCAAATATTTGACAAAATGCATCAACCCTCACACTTTATGATTACCCAGATTCCGATGTGGGCAAGGTGAGGGTATGCGGTGGTTGGGACACTAACTTACTGGCAGCAAGCCACATAGTTCTACAATGTATGCAATGCAGAAAATAGATAATGTCTTGGTGGCATAGTTACAAGACTTGGACTCAACAAGCTGATATTTGACTCAAACTCGGCACCCAAACTGGGCAGATTGAAAAAACCATGAAATATAGAATTTTTTAAGGATTTAAAATTTGTTTCATGCACCCTTTAATAAATAAACTTTAAAGACACAATAAACTAATCAAATAGAAGCTACTTTGAACCATATACACAAGTATACATCAATTGCACAAGTATAAAAATGAATTTTATTTTTTAGTTGAAGGAAACAACATTGTTAGATATACAAATTTTAAATTTTAAATGTTGTCAAATGTATATAAGTCTCATGGATTATGAAATCCATGGCATTAAAACAAATATCAAAAAAAAAAAAAAAGTCTATGGCTTAGAGGAGCTTGCATCACTCCTCCCAACATCACAACAAGTCTTGCACTAGCATCTAAGATAGGTCTTGGATGATGATGTAGCAATGATATTTTCCTATGTGTCAATGACACCAAGATCCAAGGGGTCTCCTTGTGCTCTATCCTCTTCTTCTGTCATGGCTCTCGCCTTTGCCTCTCGATCCCCCTGGTCAACCCATGCAAGGTTCTCATCCTTGAAGATAGGATCGTCAACCTCAGTGATCTAATTTGATTGTGGATTGTTGGCGTTTCAATTAGCAGCTCTAGAGTGCTTATTGGAAACAGACAGTTGTTGCAAGTGTTTTAGTAACTGCTCCTTCGGATTATAGAGAGGAAGATCCCTCTTTGCTAATGTTATGCGTAAAAAAGTACAGTAGACTAAGGTTCCTATCTTTTTTACTCAACGGCAGGACACAAGGGTGCATAAACACAATGCGCCCTACCTAAGGTTTTCTCTAGTTTCTGCAGATCTTAACTACGACTAAACTAGCTTTTCATCTATCTTATCTCCCCAAGATAAACAGAGCATGAGGGCATAAGAGTGGGAATGGATGGTTGGATTACTTGGTTTGACCGTCTCGCCAGAATGAGTCTGAGGCTTTGAACTCTCAGATCTACGCTAGAATAAGGCTTTATGCAAGCAAACACTCTTTACAGTAAGATGGATCTCAAACTTGCCAAGGAGGAGGAACCCCTGTCCGTGGTATAGGTTGGGAAACAACTCACTAGAAACAACAAAGTACGATGACTTGGCTAACAGGATTCCCGAGGAGGTGACGACACCTATCCAAAGTGTAGGGTGAAAGACAACTCATTAAACAACATCAAACGATAACTGTTAACAACAAAATATCCAAGGAGGAGGAACCCCTGTCCAAGGAGGAGATTGAAACAACAAGTTATAAACACAAGACGTTGAAACAACTCAAATCTTTAGATCAAACTGCATACGCTTTTGATTTCCTTCTTCAAGCTTTCACAACGAATTACAAAGAATTGGGACATGCAAAGGTACGAAATCATACACAATTGCTCATCAAATCAATTTAACTCTCATCCAAGAGTGAACAAATAAGCACTTTCAAACTTGTTGGCAACAATGGCGCATCAATTTTGCGTAGTAAATAAAGGTTAACAAATAATGAGCCCAAGGCTCTTATTTATAGATCTCAAAGGAGTAGGCAACCCTAAAATCTCCCTAAGTTAACAATTAGTTTTTACCAATCAGCAAGATTTATTTCTGTCTAAAAGTAGGTGAGCAAATAGTTAATTGGAAATCTACTTCAGTTAACTGAAACTAAACAAAGAGTCAACCAAAAATCTACTTCGGTTGACTGAAACTAAACTACAAGTGAACTTTATTACAAAATGTGTCTCCAAAATAGACATCCACATTTAGTGGAGATCTGAGATCCATAATTCGTGGAAGTCAAAATAGACATCCTCAATTAATGGGATCTGACATGCATGATCTGTGGGACATGGAGTTAATTTGGAAAGGGGCATCAAGTTAACTCCAGTCATCATTAATGCTATTCTGGAGGGTAGGACGTCCTTTTTGGGTGCTTTACACCTCTTCTCCATTGATCAACAGTGCCTCAATCCAGTCGTTGACCTCTTCAGCCTATGGGCAATTAATGCTCCGTAAGATGATGACATGGCATTTCAGCATCTCTTCACCTGTCACAAGTTGCTGCTAATATTCTATGCACTTGGCAGTTGTGTCATCCAGCTTGGTAGACATGGCTACAACTTTGCTCAACTTGCAACCATCTGGGTCATCGAGAAATGTGCTACGGATGACATCCTGGAATTGTTTCTGTACTGTGCCTAACTCAATGTAGGCACCTCCCTTGTGCTGATAAAGGCAAGGGATGGATATTACCAACATTCTTGCGAAGTTGATAATACTTGCCACAATATGTCAGTACTTGATCAATTCCATAGAATTGGCATCATAGGCTTTCACCTTATATGCCATTTGTTCCCTCCAAGCAAAGAGATGTTGCTTGTTCTCTATAGTGGTAACTGATTGGTACGCCACTTGTAAATCTGAGACTGTGACTTCATCCTCTGGCCTCTTCTCTGTTGTCTCTAGTTTTGACTGCTAGATCTTCGCACGGAGTTCATGTGCTCCGTCCCTCAATTGGTACAGTTCTGTCAATATGCACTGTCCTTTGACAACAAATTCCTCCACTTGATTTCTCAAGTGTTTTCCATATGAAATCAGCTAGTGATGGTTTTGCTTTGCGGGGATGTCTAGCAATTCTCATGGCAAAGCTAAGACGTTTGGGGTGTCGTGCATTAAGCTAGATATGTACATCCTCAATTGTTGGTTTTCAGCCTTTAAGGCTGCTTTGTCTCTTCCGTCCTTAGCCATTCTCTCTTGAACACTCACCGAGGCAATTCTGAGAAGATCTGCCAACACTTGACGGGTGGTCTTTCTGAGGTTGACCTTTGACAATGTGAAGTCCTCAACCTCTACCTCATGTATATTTCTGTTGTCAAGTGGGGCAGCTGTCTCTATGATAAACTCATTATCTGCATTTCTTCCTACATGTACTTGCTTCTTCAATTTCTTCGCTGGCATGTCTTGAGGGACATGATCAAACTCTGTGAAGTCAAACTGGTAGGACGGCCTTTCCCTCTTCCTTCCTAGGAGACCCTCAAGCCAGATTGAATCCTGACTAGCCTCGCTGGAAGGAGGAATGTTAGGCCCCTAAATGCCTAATGAATGAGATTGTGCTGCAATGATGTCTTGAGGTGGAGAGTCCAAGTCGATGGGGACTTGTGACTGTTGTGATGGTGGTGAAGTAGGTGGCTCTATCTCTATCATAGGCACTGTATCCGCTGCAACGGCTTCTTCTATGGGCTCTGTTTTTGCTGTGATTATCTCAATCACTGGTTCGGCTGTAGCGGTCTCTACTATCTCAGGAATGTTTGTGGCTGTCTCCACATATAACTCCTGTGCTCTTCCCCTCGTGTGCCCTGACATTTGCATCCCTTTGGGAGGATTCCTCCACTGCTTCTGTTTGGGCTTCTTCCTTGAAGTGGAAGGTAGTGAAGATTGAACTGGTGGCGCCTCTGTTCGAGGAAGTACTACCTTGTCCTCTTGTTATCTAGGTAGAGTTGACTGCTTCCGACAACCCTACTCGTTCTTTCCTCTATAGATGTGTTCTCCTTTGCATACCAATCCACTTTTCCAAGTGCTTGTGAGTCTACTTGATCCACGAAAAATGAGGGGAGAATGACTTCCCCTTCATCATCAAATAGGCCCTCAATGTCTTCTGACATAAAGTCAGCAATTTGTGGGAGCCTAAACCAGCTATAGTTCCTTCTTCATACATCAAACTCATCATCACAGTTGATCCAATAATCTTCCATGGAAGACTCGTGTGATGAGTGCTGCTCAAGGTTCGCTGCATAAAAGCCTCTTGGATCATACAACCTTCTCTCAATGAGATATTTGAGATTGAGTCTCACCGTCTCTTGGCACATCATTTTGGCATCAACTACTGTTTTACATCTATAGAGTCCCATATGGATAGGAAAGCTCACAGCTGTCTTCTTTTTAAGGCGTAGATGAAAGTGAACTTCGGATAACTGCCGCAAGAACTCCATGTAAACTACCCTATTTGAAGGGTAGTGCGGCATCATGGCAAGGTGACCATTGTATCCATACATGCATATATAGGTGAAGGTGGGGAATTGGATGAACCAATTCGCCCAGTCCACCATTGCCTCCTTGGTTGCTAGTGATATATGTACATGCATCTTATGGTCGAGGTCTCGTACGGTGTGCATAATGAAAAGCTCACTTATCCGCTTGAAATGTCATTTTGCTTGTGTAAACTCAAGTCGTGGAAAGTATTCATGGACCTTCTACACACCTAAGGTTCCCACAGTGTTTAATGTCCTGAACTCGCCTTGGAAGGCAATCAGGTATACAAGATAGGAGCACGTGGAACCTATGAGCCTCTAGAAACTCAGTCATTTGCTGGTGGAGTGTGTCACTGATGAGGGTGGCCCAGTCGTAATGCTCTCTTTTGCTGATAATCTTAGCGATGATGTAGTACATCCACGACTGAAATTGGCTCCCATCTTCCTGTCTAGTGATCCTGTTGAGTAGAGTGATCATCATTGCATACTCATCTCAAAATTCTCCTCGCCCAACAATTTTGGGCAAGTTGGCCTTTTTCACTTTTAGCCATTTTTCTGCCATTTTTTCTTGACACCTGTCCTTTGACACTTCGAATGCTTTTTCGCATTCTTTCACTAATATGACCACATTGGTCGGGCATGATGGAATAGCAAAACATTTTTCAACATCCTTTGGTTTAAGGTTGCAAATCACCCTCCCATCCACTGATTGAATTTCTCATGTGGTAGGGTTGTAATGCTTAATGTAAGCAATTACAAACTCCACGTTCTGTAATGTGATGGGGATTGTGCGGCCTCAAACAATCTAGATTCCTCTATGTTTTGTAGCGTGATTTGGTTCATGCCCTCCAAATCTTCTGAATCGACCTCTGGGTTTACTTGATGCAAGTCTATGTCAATTGTTTTCAGAAAATCATGGTACAAGACCGTTTTGGTCTTGTATTGTACTTGGGAATACTGCATCCTAAAAAACTTAAAGATCAATTGTGCACATGACCCTGTTCTAACAATTTTTGAAAACCCCTAAAAATAGCGCCCGCTGAGAAGTATTTTTCCGAAAAAAATCTGACACATGGGTTTTGTATTTTTCCGAAAAAAATCTGACACATGGGTTTTGTTCGTGCTTCAATGCTGAACAAACCTAGTTCATTAGATTTTTGATTCTGTGACTTTTTCGGAAAAACCCCTAAAAATAGGGGCAACAAGTTTGTTGTTTCTGGAAAATTTGAAGAGATGGGTTTTGCTGGAAAATTATGTTGATCATACCCAGCTGGCCAAATCTGTGGTAGCCCGCTGTTTTCTATGACATGTAAGAAGTTTAAGACAGAAGAGAGGAAGAATATAAGAGGAAGATTGGAAGTTATTTGCTGCCTTCTTGGAAAAATCTGCCTTTGGATGCAACCTTTGAGAAATTATGCCTCTGTGCTGCTGTTCTTCAAAAAATAATGAAGAATGGTCAAAACCCTCTGTCAGATCTTGAAAACACACCTTGGAGAGCAAATTGTTGTTTTAGCTTTCAACCTGCAAAAGAAAATAATGAAATGGGATGCCTAGCTTGATCATATAGTGATTGATGCCTGAATGCATCAAGTATGGGTGCCAACTCATGATTGAAGACTGATTTGGTGTGATATGGAGTTCTAAAAACTGATTTCCACTGATTGTGGGACGTTTTGGCCAAGTTTGCCTCCAAAATCTCTAACTCAAGTCAACAAATCTCTCTGACTTTTTAGGCGTCCTTCTTGAGTGTTGAACACTTTTTCATCATTTTTTCATGCTGAAGTTCCTTTGTTCGATCCTTGCTCCTGGTCATTCAGTTGATCTTTAGCTGATGCTGATGGATTCACTACTGAGATGGAGCAACCTTGATTAAATGTGCCTGGGAGTTGAAAAGATCAAAGACTGAATCTGATGCTTCTAATTCAAGGGCGCCTTTCTTCAGTAGGGGCACTTTTGGCCTCAGACTTAGTCAATTTCTTGATTGTTCTTCAATTTCATCATTTTTGACCCTTCGTGTTCTGATATGAGATCATCGTTGATTGATGAGTCTGATGATCTCGCTGAAACGTGGGATGGAT